>MU622366.1:0-15872 GCA_025399235.1 Backusella circina FSU 941 | reverse complement strand
TCTAAAGAAAAAAATAATAATATTATATCATATATCATATCTGAAAATAAAGCGTGGCTCAGAGAGCTTGTACCACTTCTTCATCCTTTGCTTCGACAACTTGAGTATTGTCATTTTCATAAAAATGATTGGCCGAAGGGTAAAAATAACTGTTGGAAACTGAATTTGTTTTGTCATTTTGCTAAAAGTGTTTGTCCGAGCCAAATACAATCATTCCGTTTCAATTTACTCAATTTTTGAAAACTCTGCCCACTTGTGCGAGACTAAATTGCTCATAGAAAGGAGAATAGGTTTGAGAGAATAAATTAACAAATATTTTGACCAACTTCTGGTCATATAAATTACAAAGGTTCTTTATTTAAGCATTTAGGGAAACGATTTATGGAATGCTGAATGGAACTCTGCAAATGTTCAACCGGAACTTTCAATAACCCTTAAAATGAGGCTTCCACATCAGCCAACTTACTTACTTCTTCTGACGCTATCCTTCAAAACTTTCCAAAACTGCTCGATAGGGTCGAGCTCAGGGGAATAAGGCGGATATCCTCGTTCAATAATTACAGGGTCGATGATATTTCGCTCTTTTTTGGAAGTTGCTTCGTCGATATCAGTGTTTCTGGGCCCTTGTTCATTTATTTGTGGAGATTCGTCAAATTTGTTAGTGAAATGATTATTCTACAGCAACGAAGGGCCGACGCTTCTTTGCCAGACTCATCTATAATCCTACCTCTACTATATTCGTGAAAGAAATTCATTCTTGGGAGCTGCAGTTATGAAGAAATAGAAATATCAAAAAGTTGGTTGATTTGTTTACACAAACCTGGTCAAATTAGCTTCAAATATCTGACCAAATAAATTTCCTTTCTATGGGCAATTTAGTCTCGCACAAGTGGGCAGAGATTTCAAAAATTAAGTAAATTGAAATGGAATGAGTGTATTTGGCTCGGACAAACACTATACGTTTCGTATTAGCATCAGTAAGAACGTTACATGTTTATTGGTTAAATAAAAGTCATAGTGTGTAAATAAAATATTTTTGCAATATAATATTGTTCAAAAACAAGAGTGATAATGATGGGTCGGTTCCAAAGGGATTCAGATAATTACTAAATCGAGACATTTTAACAACAAGTTTTTTTCTTTTTTTTTTTTATCTTGGTGTTAAAGAAAAAAAGAGGATTATCGAATGTATTACACAAACACTTTAGTAAATGTGAACTATGCTTGCGCTTGATAAGCGCTATTTAACCCATGGATCCTACTTAATTACAGGTTATCAAGATAATATTGTATTGACGCTGATGCCACCTTTATTAATAAATCACAAACAATTTGAATTTCTGAAAAATATAGCAACAGTAAGTTCAAATAAATACCACAGGTTCCGCTTATCATCACACTTCATCTATGTTATCTCTCGGGTAGTAGTAAATGCTCCTCTAAAAACACCTTACTCGTGGCTGTGCACATAATATAATAGAAAAAAAAAATACATATAAAACAAAACCACTCTTTTCTCATAGTGCTATTGTAAACACATTTGATTTGCCAGACTAGCCTTTTTATAGAAAATAGTTACGCTGCTGATAAGATCGTTGAGTTAGAATTCAGAAACAATTTCAGAAAAAAAAATGTTTAAATTGAGATGTTATCAATAATTAATTATTGTTCTTCGTTTAACCTTTTTTTTTTAAAAAAAATAATAATTTACCAATCTTCAATATGGCACCTGTAGCAGTCGTTAATCAACCCAGCTATTCTCATATCCGTATGGTTGCTTCTGACCTTGATGGCACCTTGATTGTAGGTGGTTTCAATGGGTAAGTTTTATTCTATACTCTTTTATTTTCCTTTCTTTCTCACTCGTATGCTTGTATGACAGTGGAAGAATGACTGAACGTACCATCAACTCTCTCCAAGCCTTGGAAAAGAAAGGTATTCGTATTATTATGGCTTCTGGCCGTCCTCCTCGTTCCATGATTCCTTTGGTTGAACAAGCTGCTTTGGATCATCCTTTGATCGTCAGTTGTAATGGTGGTATTATCCTTGACAGCCATACAAAGCAAATCCTCAAGAAGTTTTCTATTGATACTGAAGCAGTCCGTGAGTTGATTAAGGAAGTAAAGGCTCATTTTGGTAATGATGATATTTTGATTGGTGGTGAAAGTGGTACTAGTTTCCGTTGCGAGGAGGCTTATGCTCAGAAGAGATGGAGCTGGGTTGGTAAGGTTTACAATCGTGTGGATGATCTTCACAACTTGGCCAACGAAAACGATACCATCGAGAAGCTCATGTTATTACATCGTGAATGGCCAGCCGAACAGCTTTATAACTACTTGAAGGAGAATGTTTTGACCGATCCCAAATGGAAAGATATTATTCACTACACTTTCTCCAGCCCCTATTTTGTTGAAGTTTCAGCTGTTGGTGTTTGCAAGGCTACTGCTATTAAGGAAATCGCTGAAAAGCTTCAAATTAGCCGTGATGAAATGATTGCCTTTGGTGATATGCCCAACGATTGTGAAATGCTTGAATATGCTGGTATTGGTGTTGCTTTAGAAAACGCACACGAAGATGTCAAGGCTATTGCTGGTAAGTTGATATTAAATGTATATTTATTATTCAAAGAACTATTGGCTAAAATATTTATTCATCAACTTTAATTTTTAGATCTTATCACTGCTAAAAACACTGAAGATGGTGTTGCCATTGTTTTGGAGAAGATTGCTGAACAACTATAATCCTTCACCTTTTTTTATTATTCATTCGCATTAGCATTTAACCTTTTCTTTTCCTTGTCTTTTTATTTTTGTTTTACTTTTCACTATATCCTTTTTAATAAAACATTCTAAATGAATTCTTTTACGGGACTTCAATTTTATAGATCCAAATGATATGATTACATAATACGCCTTTTAAATCCATCTCATTAACAATAACCTTATATACCCTTACAATTTCTAACCCAAGATAAGAAAAAAAAAAAGACCTTAATAATTAAACCGCCAGAAAAAAATAAGATTTTATTTTGTTTAGTAAAGTGTAATCAACTGATTTAAGCAGAGTTGAGAGTCTCCAAGAACTTCTTGGAAGCAGCACCGGAGGTACCCTTCTTCTGGACCTTGGTAACCTTACCGGCAGCACGCTTCTCGGAAGCGATGATCTCAGCACGACGGAGGACCTGAGCATAAGGGTTAAGACGGTTCATAACACCTTGGTTCTTGAGAGGGTTCTTCTTCTGGGTGAAGGGACGCTTCTGAACCTTGTTACCGGCAGGACGGACAACGGACTGAATTTCGTCAGAGTTGATGAGACGGTTGACATCAGGGTTGGTCATGATGTGGGCGGGGAGAACGTAGTCCTTCTTCAAGGTAGCGGGAGTCTCGTAGGTACCGTAGAGCTCATCCAAGAGAGAGATGGCACCCTTGGTCCAGATGATGAAACGACCCAAGTGTCCACCAGGAGCGAGTTGCAACAAGTTAAGACGACGGACGTTAACAAGTTCAAGACCAGGCAAGTTGCGGAAAGCCTTGACAATACCGTTATCCTCGTTGTAGATAACGAGAGGACCACGGCGTTGGCGGTGACGGCGGTTTCTGAGCTTACCCTTACCAGCACGGAGCTTGCGGGAGTTGGAGACCTTGACAACATCAGCATAAGCGTTGACAGCCTTCAACAAAGCAACGGCATCCTTGGTCTTGGCAACCTTCTCGACGGAGTCATCAATGACGAGAGGGACTTCCTCGATCTTCTCAACACGGTGACCACGGGCCATGACCAAAGAGGGAAGAGCAGAGGCGGCCAAAGCGGAGGCAGTGGCGAAACGCTTCTGGTTCAAGTTGGTCTTGACGTGCCACTTTCTCCAGGTCTTGGTAGGAGCGAACATACGACCACCACGACACATGTTACCGAAAGCGGCTTGACCAGCACGGTGAGTACCGGAACCGTTGACACGAGGAATACGAGCAACAGCACGACCAGTACCCCAAGACTCGGCAGAGGTTTGCTCACCTTTATTAGAAAAGCAAGTTGAGTTAGAGCTATGGATAAAAGAATACAGAGAAAATTTTGGTGTCTGATTGTTTATTCTGACAATTATTGAGGTGATTTCCAAAATAGGTCAAAGTAAACAAGGCACCAAAATCATTCCATTATAATAAACTTTTCAAGAATTCTTACCAGCCTTGTCAGAGACAGCATAGGGCTGACGCTTGTTCTTGGCCATGTTGGTGTGGACAAAGTTGACAATGTCAGGACGAATGGGAGCCTTGAAGACAGCAGGAAGAGGAACGGTGGCGGAAACGTTCTTACCACACTCGGCGTAGACGTTGAGAACAGGTCTGGCAGCGGACTAGATCATGATTAGAGAGTAGAAAATGAAAAAACGGTTAATAATTATATTAAAATGATCAGTCGAAAAGTAATTGAAAAAAAAAAACTATCAGTTTCAACACTAAATCCATCCGTTTGTATCGTCTTTAAAAATCAGCACTGTTGATGGATCTAGCGTTTGCTTTCTAGTTTGATTCAATCTGATTTACTCTACCATTTCGAAAAAGTTCGAGCTAAAAAGAGAAAGATTCCAATGTTCTACCTCTCACAAGTGGATATATTCACATTCAAGAAGTGAATCCTGCTTGCCTCTTTTTAATGTCCGGTGTCCGACCCGGATTATTACTACCGAATGGAAGCGCCGCAATAATTAAAGTTTATTTTTGAGATAAAAGCATATATAATAACGAGCACGGACCATTGCGTTGCTGAACTTATAGACAGCAAAAGTTAGTGATGCTAGTATATTTATTTGATTTATTATTTCCGCCTTAGAACTGATTTCACCGGCACTGGTAAATAAAAAAAAAACACTTGTCATATAGAATATCCGTGACTCAAAGGGATGAGGTTTATATTTGTATTGTGAATTCGGTAGAAAATTCAGTTAATATAGGTATTAGAGCATATTTTGATACATATTTTTGCTGTTTTCGTTATTACTTTTTATACACCTTAAGAGATACTATTATTCAAAAAAATAAAAAAAAATACCAGCATTCATGTAAATATATTTGCATCAAATGTTATAAAGAGCAATTTAAAGGGAATGCTCTTGCTCTTTTAGTACGTTATGTGTCTCAACAAGTATTTATATTATCATTATCTTGAGACATCAAGAAAACGAATTACGAATTAAAAAGATGTATTACTCACCCAAATAGTTTTATACGCTATTCTATTCTCCATTTTCAACTTTTTAAACATCATTTATTTTTATTATTAATACTACACTTGAATTTCATCACTAGGTCTCTCTAATTGTTTCCATCTTCACTTGGGGTATCGTAATTAATGTCATCATCATCTTCTTCACTTTCTTCAATATTATCATCTTCTGTGTCATAATTGATATCATTGTTTGGATCGTCATGGTGATCATGCTGACCTGATCCAATATGACTCGGACTAATGTTATTATTGAAAGTGACCGTGCTTTGTACAGTTGTTTGCTTCTGAGTCCTTTCTTGTTTTAGTATTCTATTTTCTTGCTCCAACGCATCAATTCTTCTTTGTTCGCTCCCCAATAGCTGCTCCATATTCTGCCTTAGCAATTCAGTCTCGTTGGTTTTGGCTTGTAATAGATTTCTTAATGTTTCTACCACTTCACTCGTTTCTTTCTGATTTTCTTGATTTGCTGTAGATAGTGTTTGAATTTCATGATTCAAAGAGACAATTGTACTTTCCTTTGATTTCAGCAACTTTTCTAAAGTGACTTTTGATGCTTTTAATAACGCTATTTCAGTATCGGCATTCTCTTTCCTTTGTTCCAAGATTGCTTTCTCCTGATTAAGTGTTTCCAATCTCTGTGTCTGGTTGAGAGATGCCGTGCGATATGCACTGTTTTCGTTTTCCAATGACCTGATTTTGTTGTCCTTTTCTTTTATTCGAGATTCGAAATTAGACTTCTACTGTTTTAAGGGCGAGAGCTCTTTTATTTTACCTTTAAATGTGGTTTTTTCCTGTTGTAAAAGTTGGACTTGCTTCTTTAACATATGTATTTCATCCTTGTAATTTACGACTGACTCGTTCACTGACTTTTTACTGCGTTTGATATCTTCAAATAATAACATTGGTGCATCTTTCCATGCATCGTTTCCACCATCCACTAGCTTATAGGTGGTATTTAACTGCTCAAGTGTTTCGATCTCTTTTTGTGTTTTATGTTGCTTTTTTTCCAAATTTCTCTTTTCTGTGTCAAGCATAACTTCTGTTTCTTTTATCAACTGTTCAAGTGATTTGCCTAACCATTCTAATTAATACAATGGAATAATAATTTGTATTTCGACTTACTTTTGTCTATTCTAGACCGGTGGTAACCTTCGTTTTTCAATCTGTCTCTATTTGTGTTATAACCACCGTGGCAATACCACTCCAGTGCCTTGTGCTTATCACGTGGTACACCATAACCATATTCAAATAATAAACCAATATTATTTAGAGCCATTGCAAAATTATTTTCAGTAGACTTTAACAACCACTTCATAGCACACAGATAGTTTTTTGGTACACCATCTCCATTACGATATAGTACTCCTATATTATTTTGTGCAAATGAATGATTTTCCATTGCTGCTAAAATATACCACGCCAGTGCTTTGTCAAACTGTTTCCTCTCTGTTTCATACATATATCCATAATAATATAATCTATTACTACCAGAGTATCCCTCAGCTGTTACTTTATCAACTTTATAAACAAGTGTGTTAGCTTATTTGGAAATGAGAGTAAGATAATAGTTTTTACCTTTTAAATCAGCTTCGAGTTGCTCTTTGGTGAAATGAGTTCCAGGCACTGTTGTCATTTCAAAGAATGCACACTTTTGTATTTGTGAAAAAGATAGAAGAAAGGAAAAGGTACTTTAATGTTACATTATTTTTATTATTATTATTACTGTTTCTCGTGGTACAATTGCAACAGCCACTTTACTTTTATAAAAGTTCTTTGTTAAAGCGTGTCACAAATATGCCACAACATCACAAAATGTTGAAGGTGAAAAGGAATATTGACATGGTATTTGTTAGTGTTACAACTACTTCAACCCTGAAGGATGAGTTGATGGAAATGAAGACTTTTTATTAAGGAACAGAACTAGTTCTTGGTTGGTGGAATAGCTCGAAAGTAAAAAGCTTTTGTATTTTTTTGCTTATTGAAATATTCATCATTTATTTTGTATTAAAGTAATAAAGTGGATTTTTTTTTAAAAAAAACAAACATCAATACTGATGCTTACGTACATTGAATAAAGAATATCAATTACTTTAACTACAATATTTTTTTTTTTTTTTTCATAAGGGAGTTATTTTAAACAAACATCGATAATGATGCTTAAGGCATTTTTTTTTTTTGGACAAACATCAGTAATGATGCTTAGATAGAATGCGCAGTTATTTCTTCGTTGGAGGAGCGTTTTCGTAATTCTCGTCACCGTCCTCTCTTTTTCTTTTTCCAAAGACTCTGACGCTTTCTCGTAAAAACATTGTTTTGTTCTTCAATGTTGCCACCTCCTTCTGGCTATCGAATAACTCTTCATTGAGTTTGTCAATATTCTCCATTCTGCCCATGAATAGTTCCCATATTTTTTCTTTTTCTTGCTGTTCAATTTTGATCAATGCAAGTAGATTGGTAACTTTAGCATTTGAGTCTTTGCTCTCCTCCAACTCGCTCAACATTTGCTTTTTTTGCATGTCGACAAGAGAATAATTGTACAAGAGATCATTGATAATGTGATCCCAGTCATGTGATCTCTTGACAGCAACCTTTTTCAAGAGTCTTTTATAACTTGCTGTAGTTGCTTCATTTTTATCGCGGCAGAATTCATTTTCTAAACGATCAAATTTATCATGAAGCTGCTTTAAATGGCGTTCGTTAGTGATGTCTTGCATCGGGATTCGAGGCTCTGTAGTGTTGCTCTTGAGTTCAATAATAGCGCTTTTCAATGAGGATTTGTCTTCTTCTAAATTACTTAGGCGTTCAGTCAAAGACTCGATCGTGCATTCGTGAGCTACGATGGTTCTCTCATTTTCATTTATTTGCTCCAATAGTTCCTTATTTTTATTCGAGATAGCAATAAAGTGAGCTCGATTCTTCTGTAGCTTATCTTGAGCATTTTTCAAGGATGGTTTATACTTGTTAGCTATCTCGTTGTTGAAATGAGTTAATTGGCTTTTGAGCCTGTTGTTTTCACCAGTCAAGCTGAGAATTTGATTGCTATACAACTTTTCTTTCTCATCCGGCTTACGCTTAAGCTGTGCCAGCTCTTTGTATGATGCAGAAAGATCGTTATATTTTTTTCGAGACTGTTGTTCCTCGAATTTCGTTGTTGAAATAGCAATCTCGAGACTGGTGATTTTTTTTGTAAGCTGTTTCTCCTGGATTGCCTATTTTAGAATAACAGACTGTTAGCTTGTGTAATTACTGTCAAAAATATAATTAATCTACCCAGGCAGCCTTTTCACTCAAAAGCTGTTTAACCTGCTCTTGCAAGGCGATATTTTCAGAACACACAGACGCGCTATCGGCCTAAATAAATGAAAGTTAAATTATTAATTAGTGAATAACATTGTCTTCATTCTACAGTTGGTTAACATTTACATTGACCGCAGCAAGTGAAGTCATTTTAAAACAAAAGCAATAAAAAGCGATATAACGCTGTAAAGGCGATAAGGATAATAAAAAAAGCGATAAAAAGCTGTAAAAGCGATAAGGATGTTGGTGGCGATAAAAGCGTTGAAGGCGAAAAAGTAAAAAGCGAAAAGTGATAGATAAGAAGCCAACGAAGAAGCCTCGAATATGCCAAAAAAAAAAATAGTGTCTTTTATAATAGAGTATTCAGTTGTTCTCACGACGTCATTTTGGTAAACAAAAGAAAGCCACAGTTTCTATCTCTCCACTTTGCATATGACTATTAACTTTTACTTTAGTCGGAGTATCTATTATATATATATATATATATATATATATCCATAATACAAAAAGAAGAAATAAACATATATTTCCATTGATATATAAAAACAGAGGTGAAGAGCTAATATATAACCTAACTACAAGAAAACATTTGAAGAGTCATTGCTATGATACAACTGTATCTTTTTACAAGGGAAAGATATTAACAAGTCTGACATATTCAAACTTGGCAGGTTGATCTTTAAATGAAGGAAACAGTACAAGTGAGGAGACACACTTTAACGCAATGGAGTCAACTACATGCTCTTTTTTGTATGAATTAACATTTTTATTGATCTCTATTTATTTTTTGAAGTTGATAAAAAAAAAAATGAGGACAATGGAATTGGTGTCAATCAGGGTTACTCTGCATGCATAAACAAGAGAGTCTGTTCTCAGATAAACCAGTTTTCAAGATATCATATTATATGACACTATGCACTACTCATATATATCCTTCTTCTATTTTGCTTAAGATTAACATTACTGTTTTTAACAAAAGGCGTGAGATATTTAGTAGACCGCCTTTATATGTAAAAATATCAGCAAATATAGCGTTGATTTCAATATCTTATTTGAACGGGAAAAAAAAAAATGAGAGCCATCATGAGATGCTAGTGATACTCTTACCACAGTCCTATAATGAGAGATTAATGTAGAATCAGTGGATAGATATATACATATGTTTCTATATTTTTCAGTTTACTATTCTTCGCATTAGTCTTCATCAATTGGCATGTCTATTTTGGTAGATAATAGTCCCTTCAAGATGACTTCTTTATTCTGCGCTTTTTTTTATTTTTTTATTCAGGAAGTTTTCTTAGACCAAAGAAACTCCATTATACTATATATGTTTATAGTTAAGAGTGAATATATCATTATGATCAACCTAAGATACATGCCATGTTCTTTTAAACTCTTGTTGAAATTACGTGGACACCATATACCAAAAAAAATAGTTCTCTAATTAAAGAGGTGAACAAAGAGTAGTGTAGTCATAAGCAGCTACTCTAAATTACAAGGCAACAAAAAAAAAGCTACATATTACTAGATAAATAGAAGTGATTAGTATAGCACAATTTATTTTTTAATTAAATACCTACGATATACTGAAAATATAGGCCAAATTATCACCATGAGAAATAAAGCATCAGCATTAATAGCTATAAAACAGATCTCTTAGGGCACCAATACACCCGATCCTAATTGGAGATCTAAGAGTACTTCTGCCCATAAAATGATCTTTGTTAAGGGACACAATAAAAAGCAGTTACGGGATGGAAACTACACTATCTTTTTAAATTTTTAATTGTTAAATTGCTTTATTCTACAAATGTAGAAAGTATAACATTAATATAATTGAATGTGCTCTTTTCTTTTTTCTGTCGATTGCGATTCTTGAAAATTGGCCATAATAGTTCCATGTTTTCTGAAATAAGCTAGAATACTCTGGATTGATATTGAAGTAAAATCTCTGAATAGGTGGAAATAGTGTTTATAGGTAGCCATAATTGATAGCTAATCAATGTATTTTATTTTGAGTTTTGTTGGTGATCGAATAGGCAAAAAATTGAGAAGACAGTTAAGAGGACGGATCTGAGTATACACAGACAGGTACATCATATGCGTCTACTACAACCTGTGCACACTTGGGTACTTTAGGAGAGTTTTTTCCCATTCCAGCTCTGATATTATCTTTACTAATTGAGTGGTGTAGATCAACGAAATGTTGCTTCTCGGTGATATTTATGCGCTTTTTTGCGGCTTAAAGAGATCTTCCGTTTCATAAACTTTGTTATTTTTTCCTTAATAACATGAAGTTTTTTTCTTTTTTGAGGTGTATATAACTTGTCTTTTTGTAAATTGGTCAGAATAGAAGCATCAGATTCTTTAACATCAACAAGTATAACTTTGTCAGACTTGTCTTAGTGTTTTTCGTCTTTTCTCTCTGTTTCTGTACTGATAAGAGCCTATATCCAGAGCTACTATAGTCTTTTTTTAAAAAAGATAATCTTGGTAGCTTTGGTGATCGATCGGGATATTTGATGTCTTTTGACTTAGGGTGGCTAATACTATCATTAACATTTGATTCAACTGTAATCAAAGTGTTTTTAATTTCGGGGATGATAATGATTACTTCTGGGGATCGTTTGGTTCTAGTAATAAGAGTTTTACTGGTGGGAAAGAGTCCGTCAAGAGTATTTGTAATCGGATCGCAACGATTTTTGATAACAAATTGCTTGCTTTCAATATGTTTAATTAATACTGTTGCACCATCTTCTGACGTTATATCCAACTTGGTTTTAAAGCTGTACTTCAAATTGTTGATATCATGTACTGTCAATTTATTTATCTCACTGTTGAAACTGATTTCAATTCCTTTCACATCATTTGAAGTTAGGTTGCTTTTCTTCCTGATGTTGTAGCAAGTAATATGTTGCAATTCAATGAATGCTTATGATAATGTTCATCCACTGAGACAGATTGAACATAATGAAAGCCTTGAGTTTTCGAATTACCAATTCGAATATAATACGGGCAGCTAATTCTTGTACTATTTTTAATACATTTACGTTCTTCTTCGCTCAAGTTTTGCCAGTTTCTATACTCTCCACCTTTCTTGCACTTAAGATGAATAAATGTTGGCCCGGAATTAGCGGTGGTAAGTGTAAAGTTATTCTGGATCGCGTACTCTGTTAGTAGCTTTTTGGCAGTGTTTTTTTCAGCGTTCTCAGGAATTACGGGAAGTGGGGAGGAAATTTCAAAACGTCGAGTTGGAAGTTATTTTAAAGAAATGTGTTATTGGTTTAGAGATCTTATGGGCATAAATATTTTTAAACCTCCGATTAGGATTGTGTGTCCCTAAGTGTTTTTACTTGCGTTCCTGAGATTTTATTTGGAATCACTCTTTCATTTAATCTTTCAACACCTTTAGTTTCAGAGAAACATTTGCTTTAACTTACTTTGAAAATCCAAACTGCATTTAATTTTTTTGCATGAAGTCTCATTGTACATGTCTATTCGTTTTACACTGATTTTTGTTGTACACAGGGTGGCTGTTGCAATTGTACCACGAGAAACAATAATAATAACACTAGTAATAATAATGTAACATTAAAGTACCTTTTCCTTTCTTCTATCTTTTTCACAAATACAAAAGTGTGCATTCATTGAAATGACAACAGTGCCTGGAACTCATTTCACCAAAGAGCAACTCGAAGCTGATTTAAAAGGTAAAAACTATTATCTTACTCTCATTTCCAAATAAGCTAACACACTTGTTTATAAAGTTGATAATGTAACAGCTGATGGATACTCTGGTAGTAATTTATTGTATTATTATGGATTTGTGTATTACTCTGAGAGGAAACAGTTTGACAAATCATTGGCGTGGTATATTTTAGCAGCAATGGAAAATCATTCATTTGCACAGAATAATATAGGAGTACTATATCGTAATGGAGATGGTGTACCAAAAAACTATTTGTGTGCTATGAAGTGGTATTTAAAGTCTGCTGAACAGAATAATCAAGATACTCCAAATAATATTGGTTTATTATTCGAAAATGGTCAAGGTGTACCACGTGATAAACACAAGGCACTGGAATGGTATTATCATGGTGGTAATAATGCAGATAGAGATAGATTGAAAAAAGAAGGTTATCACCTATCTGAAATAGAAAAAAGTAAGTTGAAACATATATTCTTGTTTTATTATATTGATAAGAATGGATAGAAAAACCACGTACACAGTTGATAAAGGAAACAGATGTTATACTTGACACGGAGAAGAAAAAATTAGAAGAAAAGCAACATAAAACACAAAAAGAGATTGAAACACTCGAACAGTTAAAGATCACCTATAAGTTAGTGGATGGTGGAAAAGATGCATGGAAAGATGCACCAATGTTATTATCTGAGGATATCAAACACGACAAAAAGGCAGCTGATGAGTAAGTCGTAAATTACAAGGATGAAATACAGATGTTAAAGAAGCAAATTCAACTTTTAGAACAAGAAAAGAGCACATTTAAAGGTCAAAGAAAAGAGCTCCAGGCATTAAAGCAAAAGAGCTCCAGTCTCGATTGCAGCTTCAAGAAGACTGATGTCCAACTGCAAATAGAAAAAAAGGACAATAAAATCAGCGCATTAGAACGCGAAAACCAAGAATTAAAAATGAAAAACTCTCACACTGAACATGGAGTAAACGAAAAAGACAGCAGAATTATGTCATTGCAAACCGAGAATCAGTCACTCAAACTGGAAAAAGCTACATTGGGGCATCAAATAAAGGAAAAGGACGACAAAATCAGTGCATTGGAAAACGAAAACCGTACATATCGCACATCATCTATCAACCAGACACAAAAATTGGAAACGCTTCATCACGAGAAAGTAGCATTGGAGCAATTGTTGAAGTCAAAGGAAGATACAATTGTCTTGTTGAATCGAGAAAATAATTTGCTCTCTACAGCAAATCAAGGAAATCAACAAGGGACAAATGAAATGACAGAGACGTTAAAAAGTCTATTACAGGCCAAAACCAACGAAACTGAGTTACTAAAGCAGAACATGGAACTTGTATCAGCAAATGAAAAAAGAAGAATTGATGCGTTGGAGCAGGAAATTAGAATTTTGAAGCAAGAAAGGACTCGGCAGGACACAGCTGTACAAAGCGCAGTTCCTTTAAATAATAGTAACAGTTCGAGTCATGTTGGATCAAGTCAGTATGATTATTATGACGATCCTAACAACGATATCAATTATGACACAGAAATTAGTAATGGTGAAGAAAGCGAAGAAGAAGATCACGCCTTTAATTACGACTCTCCAAGCGAAGATTGAAATGACTAGAGAGACTTAGTGATGATAATCAAATGTAGTATTAATAATAAATAGTGTTTAAAAAGTTGAAAACGAATAATGAAACTGTTTGGGTCAATAATATAATTTGTAATTCGCAATTCGTTCTCCTGACAACAATATAAATACTTGTTGAGACACAAAAAGTAATAAAACTTCAAGAACACTCTCTTTATAATACTTGACACAAGTATATTTACATGAATGCTGGTGTTTTTCTTTTTAAAAAAACAGGTATATTGTGGTAGTGTTATGTTTTTATTGCTCGTTATATTCAAAAAATCAATTCAAGCATTTGTTGCTTGTTTTGATGCTCTCTTGGCTATTCTGGAAATCTTTGATGACCACCGTCTAATATCGACACTCGTAAACGATCAAGGTACTCACGAAAGAAAATCATAGCCAGATTCTATTTTAGAAAAATCAAAGAGTAATACACAACAATGCTATTTATCTTAAAAAGCATTATTATCATCACTTTCACGTAATTAATATATATATATCGCATTTCAATATGACCAACCATTTTATTTTATACTCCCCTTTTCATATATTGCAATGAAAAAAAGTTGTCCAATTGCTCCAAGACCTGATAAAATTTATACTCTAACACAAGAGTATAACAGATTTTTATAAGGTTGAAGTTACACACTTCCTTAAGGATGCTCGCGGATCAATCTCTTGAGAATCAGGTTTATTAAAAAGAGCCTCAAAAGATATCTTATCAGGTTTTTTTACGAGAAGTGGTTTGGGTAATAGCTAAAGTATCTCTTCTATTTTGATTACTTTTTTTCTTTTATTCACTCTATTCAATTTGATTATTTTCATTATTTTATTATATTGCTTGTATCCCACACCAAGGATTTCGTCTATTCAAACAATGTAACGTTGAGATATATACAAAGGTAACTTGATATGTTTATTGCTTTTTTTGGAAATCGTCTATTGAATTTTTGTGGCTACAAGCACCAGCACAGATATTCCGGACCGGACTTTTTTTTTGAGCACCCAGCAAGCATACGATCTATTTGAAGTATCAAATCCTCACGGCATTATGAATCCTCCTTTTTAATCCATTCAAAGTAGCTAATATGGTGAGTGATATAACATCAACAAAGTACACAGTTATACTCATCCTTTCATTATAGGGTCGTGTTAGGTAATTATTCAATGGATACATTTGGTGTTCTTGCTGATCTCGAATGATCTGGCTTTTGTTAGATTCTAATTATGAACAAAACATTCTAACACTTTTATTTAATAACAATTAGAACCAAGACTGTCAAGAAGGCCTCTCGTGTCGTCATTGAAAAGTACTATCCTCGTCTTACTCTTGACTTCCAAGTCAACAAGAAGATCCTCGATGAGGTCTCCATCATTCAGTCCAAGCGTCTTCGCAACAAGATTGCTGGTTTCACTACCCATTTGATGAAGCGTATTTCTCGTGGTCCCGTTCCCGGTATCTCCTTCAAGCTTCAGGAAGAAGAGCGTGAACGTCGTGATAACTTTGTTCCCGAATTCTCTGCCTTGGATACCTCTGTTGTTGAAATCGATCCTGAAACCAACGAGCTCCTTAAGGCTTTGAACTTTGAAAACCTCCCCGGTGTCTCTGTCACCAACCCTATTGCTGCTCAGGCTGATGTTCGTCGTGGTCGTCGCGATAACCGTGGTCCCCGTCAGCCCCGTAACCAAGAAGCTTAAATCTCTTTCATTTTTTTTTCTTAAAAAAAATTTTGAATGATTAAAGAATTGTTTTTTTTTCTTTTTGCTGTTATAAAGGCATTCGCTTTTGTGAATATCAATGAGAGTGGATTTTGTTTAAAAAGTGGATTTTTTTTAATGTTTATATAGCGGTGAATTGCCTATAAATGGATATGTCAAAAGGTTCCATTTTGTGTGTGTACCTTGATTATAAAGGAGGGTTTTAAAGGATATCAATGGAATATAAAGTGCGCTATATTATATTTAGAAAGGATGATCATGAAGAAACGTGACGATATCATAAAACATAA
>MU622365.1:114388-133272 GCA_025399235.1 Backusella circina FSU 941 | reverse complement strand
TTGTCTATGTGTGTGTGCCTCTTCAGTAGGAATTGTGTGGGAGGATAATATTCCCCACAGAATTAGACTGTAGGACTTTGCAAAAATTAAACTAAAAAAAAAAAAAATGTATTAGGTTTCTACTCCCGAAAAAAAAAACGCACTAGTCATGCGCTTTTTTATCAATTCTGCGCTTTTTAATTTCATCGTGTAAATCGGCTCTATTAACTAGTCATTTTTTTATGATTATGATGCTATTGTGCAATAGAAAGTGCTTTAGTATATAATAATCTATTCAATAACCATAATCCAGGCATCTGCACTCAAATACGGATCCCCCAAATATACTAGAGCCTCCCCCCCTTTTTTTTTTTCTTTCACTGCTTTTCTGATACGTTTATAGTTCTAAAAAGGGTTGAAGTCAAGCACTCGATCAAAAAATTGAATTTTATCCTCCAAAGTCCATTTATCGTCGGAAGTCCAGTATATTAATCCATATCAACCATTTTTGGCCGAACATTCGTCGTAAATCGAGTATTTTTGATTTGTTAATCCATTTAAGATTCCCGGTGATATCTAGAAAAAAGTTGGGAGAAAATATACGCATTCTTCATAGAATCGTTCCTTTTTACTCTTTCCTTACTAAAAATATTCTTCAACATCTAGCTAACAAAATGTACTCTTTACTTTGTAAATAATAAATGCTTCAAAATAAAAATAAAGGAAAAACAAGATTATTATCCACAAATGAAAATGGAAAGGAAATAAAATGAACATATTAATTTCGATAAATCAGCGTCTGTTAAGCATGAATACATATTTCATTTTTCCAAACTAATTGTTTCAAAAGAGCTATTTTCAATTTTTCTAAGTACCAAAAACTCTAAACTAAAATGTTATATGACTCTCAAACCAAAGCAACGCTCACCTAAAACGAAAATACTTTATTTTCCAGTTAATTATAACAAAAAAATATTCTTAAATCGACTTTCCAAATAAAGATATGCCACGAAATCGTCCAAACCAATTTAGTAAATTTTCTTTATTAAACTTACCATATATAGTACTTTACTACCGCATAGTAAAACAAAATTATTTAATAATTATAACTTTTATGTACTAAAATAGCAATATTGGCTTTACTTTTTTGTGATTGCTATATTAGGCAATTGCAACCGCAAAAACATTGCAAGATTTTTTAGTGATAATATAATATTATTTATAACTATTAATGTGCAAATGTATTGTACTACATTTACTTTAAAAGGCAATAAAATACTGTTTAGTGTAGCAATTTAGTATTAATGGTGCGTAGTGTAATATAATTATTTAATTATTTTGCTTTAATTTAAAAAGTAAGTAAAAAAATTATATTTAATAAAGATATCTCTGTAGTAGAATCTCAATTGAGCATTTTACTGGGCAGTAAAGCTTATTTTGGTACCATAATGTCGTGCTATTATTTGAGAGAGGTATGAATTATAGTGAAAATTAGCTAGAAGCACATCTAAAGACTGGTAAGTCATTTTTGAGTTTGCCTCCTCTACTTGGTATGTTCTTAGTGCCCAAAATCTCTTGTTAATTTTCACTGCGCTCAAATATTCTGTAATGTTTAAATGTGTGTAACCAATATTTATAAGAGTAAAAGATGAGTTTATTGATATTGTAATTCAGATATAATTTTAATCTCAACATCCCGTTAATGAGATGGAGCTACTAGTGATAATAGAATACGAGCGCCCTGCAGGTTTAAGTATTTTTAACACGAGGCCTGTACTTCCCGGAGCTTGCGTAGGGGCAAGACGGCGCGAGTCCCAAAAATACTTAAACCTGCAGGGCGCTCGTTATCAATTAAAATCTGGCAAGTTTCTTCATCTGTGACTATAAATTCAACTAGAGTTTTATTTCTATCTTTATGTGCTTTGAGGCCCCTAGCTTTTTCTTTGGGAATAACCTCAGCCATTTTCTTAGAGAACGTAGGCTGATAGATGCTCAATCCACTTAAATCGTAGAAAACTGAAAATTCGCTTGCACCTCTAATGTGGGAAGGAGATTTAGTTGCAACCAATTGAGCAGTTTCGTTTGACTGACTTCGGTCCGTCATGTTGGAAGCTGATCTCTGCAATCTCTGTAGAGATGGAGAGACGAGAAGTTTTTGATTCGCGGCTTGAACATAAGACATTCCAGGTTTTCGATAGTCGACTATCGTACCTGAACTTCCTTTACTAAATGTGGGGTCTTTGGTGGGTTTAATGGGTTGGGCTGATTTAGTCGAAAAATTATTCATCAGAAAGAGAGATGATTGTACTATACAAAAAGTGTGCCATTTTAGGAATATATAATATTTTTGGCCTATTATAAAAGAGTTTACAAGGATATATAAAGAAGAATACTGAATAATATTAAAAAGCAGTGGTTCCATATAGTATTTTATTGATAAGATATTTGTCACCCGCTTCTATCCATTGGATGATGAAATAATGAAATGATGCTATTTTAAATCTAAACCCCTTTTCCTGATTTTTTTTTGTATTTTTTGGGGGTCCTTAATGAAGATGAAGCATGTCTTTTAAGTATCTTTTTTATCTCCTCTTTTTGGCGTTTTGTTTAATCAAAACATCTGAATAGGAACCAAAATAATGGCTGAATTTTGATGAACCAAAACGCCAGTTTTGGATATATCAAAACTTCGCTTTTTTCCAGTGTATTGAATCAATTCTATAATTTTGTGTTATTATTCTATTTATTTTATATCTTTATTTCTCTCCTCTTGTATAAAAAGTCTATTTTTTATATGAAAAGCTATAGTAACAATACTTTAAATTGTTGATGCTCACTACTCCCTGATGAGCCCAACATTATTTCTCTCGTCTTAAATAAAAAGCCTTTCAGGCAAAACACTAAACCTAGTAATAGCTGTAAAACAGTGCGCGGACCGGGAATCGAACCCGGGCCCTTCGCGTGGCAGGCGAAGATTATACCACTTAACCATCCGCGCTTCATATATTATTGTAGAACTAATTAGTTTTTAATCGTTGTTTTGTTTGAGCCAAGCCACAAGAAAAACCGATCACGTCTACCAATCAGATCCAAACTCAAAAGAAAATGGAAATTAATAACCGACCTCTACTAACATCTTTTAACCCCGCATTTCCTAAAAGGATTCTTTCAACTTTAATCTGTAATAATGGGACTAGACAGATAAGAAATTAGAGAGAAAGAAAAGATAGTTTTTATTTATTTAAGTTCAGATCACTGGGGCCAAAATTCCGATAGTTTTTTTTAAATCTCCCATTTTAACATGGATTTCCATTTTTTAAGATGGATTCCCATTTCCACAAGATGGATTTTGGAAAAAATGCCATTCTAGCATGGATTTCCATTTCTAATATCTTCGAAGATGGATTTGCCATCGACGGCAGGACATTGTCCCACTGATTTTTTTCTATTAATTACCAAGATTGATAGATTATAAAGAAAACCATCCATTTATATAAATAGATATAGTATTTTGTGTATTGATACAAACACTCAAAACTATTGCTCATTAAGGACGTAATATAAAGCTTATTGATTGATTTATTTTAAGTGATATAGCTGGAAACAATACAAGTTCACAATTATATTAAATATTTGCTGGTAATAGAAGTTAATACTAGAGTGTATCCATTTTCTGTATCTTGTACAGTTTCTATTTGAGTTGTATAGAACTAATAAGTTATCAGCTTATACAACCACAAATAATAAAAATAATAAAAAAAAAACCATATTACTGTTCACTTTCACTAACTCATCCACCCCCCTTTTTTTTCTTGTTTAAGTAATCCAAACCAATAAAGTACACTTTTCACACTCTTATTGGATATAAAAGGGGATAAAAATAAATAAAAAGAAGAGAATCTGTAATGTAGTGGCGATTGATCTCTTTATTAAAGTAGTAAAGGAAAGATTGATCTTGATTACTATTCTCGATTCTAAAAAAAGGACGACATTAACCTGCAATAGCTTTAATAATATGCTGGACACCTCATGAGTGCATAAAAGTGTTTACACCGTTTATTAGAGTAATTCCGTTTCCAAAGTTGGTGTGGAAATATTATAAAGACGTGCAAGCCAAGGAATGGTGTTGCATTGGGAGCATGTTGTTATATTAAAATAAAGAAAAGTATAAAAACGGGCTGAGCTCAGAGTGAACAAATACACAAGAATGCAAATGATTGGGCCACATTATATAACCAATGTTCTTTGAAAAACATATGGATGACAATAAATCAAGCAAGAGCTATCAATCTAACAGTACCAGTACACTTTTTACAAGAGATAA
This sequence comes from Backusella circina FSU 941, assembly GCA_025399235.1. NCBI lineage: Eukaryota > Fungi > Mucoromycota > Mucoromycetes > Mucorales > Backusellaceae > Backusella > Backusella circina. The sequence continues at coordinate 128,969 of MU622365.1, read as the reverse complement.
TAAAGACAAAATGCTCCAACAATAAAAAAAAGTGCTCTTTTAGGGATTTTTTTTTATTTCATTAGTGTATGTACTGTGGAAAATATAGGATTAATCTTCACTGAAATAAAAAAAGGTAAAAAATAAACAATAAGAAGTCGATTTAATTCCTTTTCAGGATCTTTTTATTTTTGTCTGTCGTTTTTATGAAGAAAATGTAGGTCTATTTATATTAATTTTGGATGAGAGAATTATAACTATTGTTTGTTTTGACATAGTTAATTGATGGGATGGATACCATAAGGTTACACCAATCTACATGCGAGGTGGTTGCTTATCATATTATATTTGGTATATACAGAAGGCTTAGTTTTCACAGTCAAGTTTAACTTGATCAATTATATAATAATTTAAACAGTCATAATTTATGTGGTATTTCACCACATGTACACGCCATCACTGTGTCACATTCTATTTTCTTTAAAAAAAAAAAAAGAAAAAAAAAAATCAAAGTGCACTCTTTCGCTATTATTATATATTTATTGATATATAAAAAAAAGCCTTAAGGGGGGAAAGGAAAAGAAAAAGAAAAAGAAACGAAAGGAACTAGCATTACTGTTGATCGCTATACCTCTTGTTCGTCACAAAAAGATCTTTGGGATTGCCACATGAAGAAGCAAGCAAGCGGGGAAAAGCGCGACTAGGACGTATGACGTATTTGAAGCTTTTCACATTGCCTGCTTCAACTCTTCTTCTCGATTCCTTTTCAGCACGTGAACAATCAACATCGGTCAAAAGACCCACACTACCATCCAGCTTGCCCACATCAACAAGAGCATACTTCCTGGCATCGGTAGCATATGCTTTCACACGAGGAATTGTTCTGTCAAAACTGGAGACATCATTCACTGCCATGGGTTCAACCAAAGCGTAGGTGCTACCATCGTCATCATCAAAAAAAGAAAAGTTCAGAAACAGCACGATCCTACCGACATACCATTTGGCCATTGAGCGAGGACTAAAAGTTGAAATGAGTTAGTTTTATTTCTATAAATATATAAAGTGAATAGGAAAAGAAAACTTACTTATTGTTTTGTTTTATAGTAAAGTAACAAAATCCATCACGTTTGAAATCGTCAGAATCATTTTCTTTGTAGGCAGAGCATGCATACACCATGGAGTCAGACCAAACTCTTTCAGAAAGTTCGATCTCTTGCATATTGTGCCAGTCAACAAACTTGGGCTCGTTGCTACCAGTTAAGCGACCAAGATAATCCAGCATAGCCTTTTTTATTTCACCATATGCAATACCGTATTTATTCAGTAGTGTAGTAGGATTGGCACGCAGATCTTGAAATTGGATGGTGTCAATAAACGGTATCCATTGTTGAGGAAGCTTTTTTAAGCCATCCAAATTAGGACGACTTTCAGTGAGATAATCAAACCATTGCTTGAAAAGGCTAAGTGATATTAAGAAGAAGAAAAAAAAAAAAAGAGGGTGGTTTATCAGCATTGTTGATATTATTTTGAATTGATATAAGCATGATGGAATTACCTTTCTATTTCCTTTAGATCATCTTTTGTAATTTCCTACTGCATTGCCAATAAGCAACCTCTGACAAGTCTGTTTACCATTTTACCAGTTTTTTGATCTTTAAATCTTGGAGATATAATGGAGCTCGTACAAAAAAGAAATTGTTCGATATAATCAACACTACGATACAAAGATGATTGTTTGCCAAAATCAACACCTTTTCAATTGCCATTGAAATGAGTGGGTATATGAGATAAAGACCTATCGATAGATTGTTTGATCATTGATAAATCATTGGGAGTCAATTCAAAGGGAAACAGATGTGGATTTTGATCATTCTTGTAGCGTGCATTGAAATTGGAAGAAAGGAAAGAGAAAAACAGTTTGGCAACATTTCTATAAAGATGAAGCTCATCCAAAGAAAAGAAGCTGACATTTTTGCATGAGGAAAGGCGGGTAAATTCACTAATGGATTTGATTCCAAAGGCATTGTTTTTCTATATATAAAAAGAAAGTTTAGAAATTAGAAATGAGCGGTAGTTTTTCTTTGCTCTGCCATACACCACTGTAACAGGAAACGAAAAGTCTTTGGTATTACTTTTGAGGTATAAGGTAATTCATTATAAACAGGTAAGTATGGTCATACAAATATGGGCTTGGGTGACTGTGCTCTTCGTTTTTGGTTGAGCTGTATTTTCTTTTTTTTTTTAAGAAAAATATTTCTTCTCTTTCTTTCTCTCTTTTCCTTCTTTTTTTTTTCTTTTTCCTTCATATAATAATAAAAAGTGCTCAATCTATTACACATTGTAAGGCTCATTTGTTTCTTTATGAATAAAGACTTTGGTAATCAAAAGTAGGTAGTTTATATAAATAATGTATGTATTCTTTTCTCAATATTATTGGTATATTCCAATACTTCATAGTGGTAGTCTGTTATTGCCCTTGTGCTTTTGTTTTCTCATACACCTCTTTGACACTGTAAGTTCGAATAGGTTTTGCCTTTTTTTTCTTTTCTTTTAACTACTCATTCCATTCATTCCTGTTATGTGTTAGTGCTAGTACGCTCGTTCTGTTGCACTTGTTATAGCTACCATCTCTATGGCTATTTTTTATCTCTTTTCATGGAGCTTGACAAAGGTAAGATAGCAATATTCCTATATATATATATATATATATATATACTTTATAAAATCGTACCTAAGCGCTCTGTTTAGCTTATCCACCATATCAAAAAGGATATCTATCTTTCCTGGATACATTTGAATATGTAAGTCAAATTATATTTTCAAGGTGAAGCTACTTTCTCAACAGCCCATGTCTACTCATTGCCATGTGTGATTCAAAAAGTAAAGACAAAAAAAAAGAGATGAGGTCCTCATGTGAACTTGAAATCGCCTGAATATACATGAGCATGATGGAATAGGTAAGTCTGTATTGGTATGAAGCTCCAGATAGCTAGCAAGAGGATGGATGCATCGTTAATATTAGAATTAGTATTAGTATTAGTATTAGTATTAGTATTAGTATTAGTATTATTATTATTATTATTATTATTATTATATGAATAACGAAAATGGTTTTTTATTATTAATCATGAGGATTGTTGTGGGTAAAATGGAAATGGAAAGATTTAATAAAACCATTTTAAAGAAATGGGAAATGACCTGAACCATTTAATCCATTTTAACATGGATTTCCATCGGAACTTTGGCCCCAGTGTAACAATCCTGCATGCTGAATGATGACATCTGTTATATCTTCAAAGGCTTCAACTTACTATCTTCCTTGGCCAATTTTGTGCAAGACACTTTCAATTACAAAAAAAAAAAAAAAACTACTTCAACTGTAAAAAAAAAACCGTGCCAATTCTGATTTACAGCCCGCGGCAGCGCGAGCGCCCTGCAGGTTTAAGTATTTTTAACACGAGGCCTGTACTTCCCGGAGCTTGCGTAGGGGCAAGACGGCGCGAGTGCCAAAAATACGCCCGCAGGGCGCTCGTATATATTAATATTCAATATTCAATAAAGCTCTTTTTGCACATTTCGTCTCCCAATCTAAATAATCTTACATGTAGTGGCATGATGACTAGTTGACTCTCTCTACAGGAAGCAGAATAGGTTGCTCTTATTGCTGTTGTTTTTTATCTTTTTAATTAATAGAAATTGACTTTGATTAAAAGAAAGAAAATGAAAAATGTTTAAGTAAAAAGGAAGAATTTTTTTTTTTGTCTCGATCTAAAAAAAACACGACAAATAAGGAGTATCAATCTTATTGCCTAGACTGTGATACACCCGAAGGACCATTTTCATCTTAAATCTTTAATCGATATATTAAAGGTGATCTCAGTTTTGCATAGGATAAGCATAGAAGCGTTCTATTTCTCTATCTTTGCGTTATTCTTTATAATAAAAAACTTTTGCTTGCCCCCATCTTATCTCTCTTTTTTTTTTTTAATGCATTCCAGTTCAAGATCATTCAACTCTTTTAAATCTCGGTTGTCTACATAACATAAACTCACCAAATATTTGAGTTTACTGCTCTGTCATTAACACTACCAGCAGTGGCATCTAAAGAAGAAGCTTATAATGGAGTTAAATAATTTAATAAAAATGGAAATAAAATCATAATGCACTGCTTGCACTTGATTTATGAACCCAGTTGATGTAAAACAATTGAGGTGATAATAACTTGGGTTTATGCTTTATTGCTCATATTTTTTGTTAATATTATCAAATAAATGAATCCTTTTTTATTCCTTAATAATATTAAGGCAAATTAAAGTATGGATCAGAATCATATCATGTATTTATAGTGCCATAGCAACAAGATCTTTTTTTTTTTTAAACGTTTTTTTTTTTTCTTTTTTGGTCACTTCATGAAAATGGATGCTATAACTGGATAGAGATATAATATAAACTCATTTGTATTGTATCCACTATTTTTTTTTTTTGCCAACTGTTTTCCATTTTTGGATCCTCAACGGATTTTCCTTTGAGTTTCAACGGCAAAATTGAGAATCCTTTGGGTTTCAAAGGAAAATCCGTTGGCCAACGGCAATTTTTTGAAATCCTTTGGGTTTGGATTCCCAGTGACTGCTATAGGATATTTGGGCGATATCATTTGGCATTCAGCAACTCTAGAGCAACATTTAATCGATCTCGAAAATGTTTTGTCAAGACTTTCCGCGGCTCAACTCTCGATTAATCTCAAAAAATGTTCTTTCGGTTTACAAGAAATTCCTTTTCTAGGCTTCATCGTCTCTGACAAAGGTGTTTCTGCTGATTCTGAAAAAATCAAACCTATATTACAGCTACCGGTTCCTCAAGACCTCGACGGTATTGAGCATTTCTTAGGTGTCTGTAGAGTTTACCAACGGTTTATTAGCAACTATCAAATTCTGTGTGCTCCATTACGCTTACTCAAGAAGAAAGATGTAGATTTTATTTGGGGTGAAGAACAGCAACAAGCTTTCGAACAGCTCAAATCGAATTTAGCTAGTCTCCCTAATCTACATCAGCCGGACTTCAACAAACCTTTCGAACTTCACTGTGATACTGCTACTACTCATGGTATTGGTGTGGTGCTATGTCAAGGCTCTGCTGATGGTCATCTCTATCCTCTCTCATTTGCGTCTCGGTCACTCTCGTCTGCTGAACAAAAGTATGCTATTCGTGAACTTGAAGCACTAAGTATCGTATGGGGTATCAAAAAACATCGTATATATTTAGAAGCAGGACTTTTCACTGTATTTTCAGATCATAGTTCGTTACAATGGTTATTAAACACAAATTAAGAAAAGCAACCAAGACTCTGGCGATGGTGTTTATTTCTACAAGCTTATGATTTTGAAGTAAAATGCATTCCTGGTCATCTAAACAAAGTGGGTGATATACTTTCAAGAAATCCGGTGCCTGGTAAGGTGATGAAAGAAGAAATCGTGTTGGCTCTTGGTGATGATGGTGGTGCTCTGTGGTGTAATCATAACTGGTGGATAATGGAACAACTAAATGATCCTAATCTCAAGTCTATTATCAATAAACTCAACAACGGTGAAACTATTCAAGATAAGAATTTAGTCATCAACAACAACATATTAGGCAAATCAATTAAGGTCAACAAACAAACACATCTCCTCAAATTGGCTCCTACTCAAGCAATCAAGTCTATTATACAGTTCTATCATGCTTCGGTCTTCGCTGGTCATGGTGGTGCTAACAAAACAAAAAAGGCTATCTCTAATACTGGTATTTACTTCTCTGAAATAGATCTCAAGGTCTCTCAAGTTACTAAGGAATGCAAGACATGTCAAGTGGTAAAAGGTAATCGCTCGTATCAATTCGATCTCGCTCACACTTCTGGCTCGTTTCCTTTTCAAAAAATTGCTATGAATTATTTTGGTCCCTTACCAACAACAACGGCTCAAAACACTTACATCTTGGTGATAATCGACACGTTTACAAGATACGTAGAAATCTTTCCGGTTGGCTCTACTGGCTCTATGGAATTGGCGAAAACTTTCTACTATGGTTTTGTATTTAGACACGGCCTCCCTGAATACTGCTTAAATGACAATGCAACTTCGTTCACCAGTGAATTCAATAGGCAATTGGCAAAGTACACTCAAATGGAATTGGTTTTCTCACCCCCTTATGTTGCTTCTTCGAACGGTATGGTGGAAAGATTTATGAAGACACTTCGACATCTCATACTCATCTACTGCAATCAAGAAACTATCAAGCAATAATGGGATATCAACCTTAGATTAATTCGATTCGTCTACAACAACATGTAGCACTCAAGTATCAAAGCAAGTCCTTTCGAACTGGTCCATGGTCGTCACGCAAGAACTCCTCTCTGTGTCTCTGATCAAGATTTAAACTTACCTCCTCTCTATCGTAATGTCGATACTCCTCAACGGTTATTCGCTAAGGAACTTTCTAAGAAACTCGAATTGGCTTTCAAGACTGTATACGACAATGTCAAGGACTTTGAAGAAAATCAAAATATGCAAGTTTTTCAAGAAGGCGACAAGGTTATGCTTTTTAATATGGCTCTCAGCTCAAAGAACAAACCTCGCAAATTGGCTTTTGACTGGTTAGGTCCTTTTATCATCGAAAAGAAACTCTCGACTACAAGATTTAACGTGAAGGATCTGTCCTCTGATAAATTGCTCGAAAATACTCATGTCTCGTTGATCAAGCCTTACTTTGAAAGTGATCTACTCCTGGTATAAAACTATCAAAACAACTTACACAACTTACACTGCCAATATCAACTTATATTTTATATTTTATTATCTTATTACTATTATGATGGATATCTTACTCAAAGGGGAGAATGTGCTATATAGACGTATATCTAATTGTGGTGAAATACCACATAAATTATGACTGTTTAAATTATTATATAATTGATCAAGTTAAACTTGACTGTGAAAACTAAGCCTTCTGTATATACCAAATATAATATGATAAGCAACCACCTCGCATGTAGATTGGTGTAACCTTATGGTATCCATCCCATCAATTAACTATGTCAAAACAAACAATAGTTATAATTTTCTCATCCAAAATTAATATAAATAGACCTACATTTTCTTCGTAAAAACGATAGACAAAAATAAAAAGATCCTGAAAAGGAATTAAATCGACTTCTTATTGTTTATTTTTTACCTTTTTTTTATTTCAGTGAAGATTAATCCTTAATTTTCCACACTAATATTATATCAAATTGGTATAATTTTTAGAATAAAGCATAAATAAAATGTTGCTTTTTTATGCATGATGGAACAATTGCTTTCTTGATAATGGTTATTGTATATAATAATCATTTTAATTTATAGAAAAGTTTATAAAAACATCTAATTTGAGGATGTATGAAAAAGATTAGGATATTTGTTGAAAATAAAAATTATAAAAAGATCATATATATCCGTCATATGAATTATCTGAACTTAAATAAATAAAAACTATCTTTTCTTTCTCTCTAATTTCTTATCTGTCTAGTCCCATTATTACACTTGTCTATCTCCATGTCAATTTTTTCAACCACTGGTTCTCGTTACCTTTTCCTACGTACTAAATATGAAAACCATAACAAGGGAACAAGCTATATGCATGTTATATTGTGTACCTTTTAACGACGAAAATGTCAAAAAATTTGTACCAACTACTGATGCACTGAAGAGTTTGGAGATCTGCTACAAGGAGGATCCCATGGAGCCAATGCTAATTTTTTTAAAAAGTCTTGAAGCTCACATTGTCAAATATCGTAAATATCCTATCACCTAAATCTTAGAAGAAAAGTAACAAGGTTTAACTTTTCTAGTTGAAGTCTTGACATTTAAGTCTTTCATTAGACTGATTTTTATTTTTTTTGGAAATAAATAGTTATTTTGGACGTTGCAGAGGCCTGTTCTTGCACTCAAATGCCTTCATTGTTTGCTGTTCATCCAGCACTTTTTGGCGTTCATATATTGTTACTTGATTGTTGAAGGGCAATGTATCTACGATTATCTTTTGTAAGTTCTCATTGTCACTAATTCTAAATGTTAGAATGTTGTTTATACTTCGTTGTTTTATTTTATATTATATTTTACCTAACAAGCTGCTCCAAATCCTCACGATTAGTAGAAAAACCTGCATGATCAAGAACCACCAGACACACCTTATTGTTATCTTTTATATGACGAAGCATACCTAATAAGCAGTTATAATTATAAATATTTTCTTGAACTAGTTATTTTTACCTCGAGTATTGCCATCCTCGAGTACTTTTTCTTGGTTCTTGTCTCTTGAATGTAATGTGTCACTTGCATTACAGGAGTACGAAACAAACACACAATCAACAAGCAATCTGTTTCTCAAACAATTACACATCAGCTGCAATAGTTTTATTCGAGTATCTTCTGTCTCTTTGCCCTTTGATTTTCTAGCGTAACCAATCACACTGTAACCCTCCTTCTTTAAACTTTTTATATGCTCTTGGTACTCTTCAAAATAAGAAACCACATTTTTTAGGGTATTCGCTGTAGTAAAACCCAATAATTAAACTGCTTGCCTTCTACAAATTGAAGTCAAACTTACCCAAATATTCATCCTTCAAGACATACCGATTTCTCACTTGTACTTTTTCTCCCATACTTCGGTATATTCTTTTGATCGGAGAGTCTGTTAGGATTACTTTTGCTGACTTTAACCATTTTCCAAGGCTGCTGACATTTTGTTTGTTAAAAAGACATGAATGTTTCCGTATAAAAGACAGTATTTCCTTCATTTCTACTTGCTTGCAGTTATACACCTCTTTGTTGAATGGGTCGGCGGGCAAAAATACAATATTAAGAAAATGGGCAGCTTGTGCTTTAGAGACTATAAAAACATATTAAATGTTACTGGATCATAGAGTGGAAAAGGTATAGTCTTTATTATGTACCTAAATACATTTGATTTTTATTCACACCTGTACTATCTTCAATATGTGATTCTTTTTGATTGACTGAATATCTTTTGTATAGGAAAGGGTAGGCATTCATTTTATAAATGCTGATCACTATTGGCTCCATGGGATCCTCCTTGTAGCAGATCTCCAAACTCTTCAGTGCATCAGTAGTTGGTACAAATTTTTTGACATTTTCGTCGTTAAAAGGTACACAATATAACATGCATATAGCTTGTTCCCTTGTTATGGTTTTCATATTTAGTACGTAGGAAAAGGTAACGAGAACCAGTGGTTGAAAAAATGGACATGGAGATAGACACGGAAACCTGAGATTGGAAAATGGACATGGACAGTTTTCCCTTTTCCCTTTTCTTCTTTAGTTATTTATAAATATTTTACAATGGATTTTATTCAGTATAAGCCTGAATTTGATTATTATCCAGATAGTGAAACGGATGATGAGAGAGATGAAGATTTGGCAGTGGATTATGGCCAGTCTGTGTTTGACGTCAAAATGGAGGAACCAACTGAGGAGCGGATGATTGTAGAACCAACAATGGAAGAAATCACTACCGATTCTAATGCGATATCTATTACAGAGAATAGCAAAAAGAAGAACAAATATGGACCGGAACAGGTTCGTGTTTTTATTGACCTTATTCAGGAAGAAGGGTTGAGTGTGCCAAAAGCTGCCAAGCAATGCATGATTCCAAGAAGTAGTGCATACCTTCTACTAAAGGAATTCAATGCAGGTAATGGCGATGTACTTCCTGGCCAATCACCAAAGAAAAAAGCGAACAGAGGTACACCTGTAAAACTTTTACCTGAACATACAGAATTTCTTGTAAAGCTCTTCGATAAGAATCCTTCATCGACTCTTGAAATGGCCAAAGTGGCATTATCTGAAAATTTCGTAGGGTTTACTATTTCTTTGCCTAGCCTTTGGAAGCACTTGACAGAATGTTGCCATTTTTCTTTGAAGCAAGCGTCGAAATACAATGCTGATAGAAACTCTGAAAGAACTCTTGTTTTTCGTCATGATGTAGTACGCAAATGGAAAGAAAGTGGTGTTGACTTTCAGAAAAACTGTGTTTTTATTGATGAGGCTGGGTTTCATACTCAAATGATGAGAAGTCGCGTATGGTCGAAAAAAGGCGATCCTGCTAATGTGCAAGTTCACAGCAGACGTGGAGCAAATGTTACAATTGTCGGCTGTATTTCTCCTTTTGGGACCATCAACTTTTCTAAAGTTGAGCCACTGAAGCGATCAGATATGGAGAAATTAGAGAAAGAATTTAAGGAACATGCAACGAAAAAGAGAAAAGCTAATGTTTTGGAGAATTCCAAGCAAAACCTCTTAAAAAAGGCACAACCGCGTACCATATTGTTAAATTTATCGAAGCTGTTATGGATGGTCTTGATAAGCATAACAAAAAGGGAATGTTTATAGTTATGGATAACTGTAGAATTCACCATTCTGCATTTGTCGTAGAAGCTATTAACAAACGAGGCTACAAGCCTCTTTTTATGCCTCCATATTCTCCATTTTTGAATCCAATTGAAGAATGCTGGGCTAAAATTAAAAGTAATATCAAACGAAACCCTTTAGACACTAACTCAAAACTCACGCCACGCATTGTTGAAGCATGTAAATCAGTTACTGTTGAGGATTGCATGGGATGGATCAGGCACGCCGAAACTTATTGGGATAGATGTATGAACAAAGAGTTGAACCTTAAATAATAGTAAAGCAATAAATTGTCTTCTAGGAAGTAATCGATTCTGTCCAGAAAAAAAAATTCTCAATGTCTGATTTGAGAAAGTGAAAATGTCTAATTTAATTTTTGAATCTATCCAAACAAAAAAAAAAGCGACCAGATTGAAATCAAAAACTGTACAATAAAATTTTTGAAATCGTCTAATTTTAGACTAAAATACTGTAAATAATGGATTTTATATATTTTTAAATCTTATCGATCCATCTTATTATTTGACATTTGTATGCCTTGTTATTTCTTATTCTAATGTTTTTATATCTCTTACAACCTTAAATACGACAGTTATGCCTATATGAACCCGCTATATGTGAGTTGATTAAAAGTACGATTTCATTATGTTATTTTTTTTTTTTTTGTTTTCATGACCAAGGATTGATTAAATATCTGCTTCTAGTCAGTGTATTGACTATAAAAAGAAATCCCTGCTTTTATCGCAATTCAAAAGACCATTCTGGTTTTTAAATAGTTATAACTCATTTTTGGATCAACTCAATAAACTTTCCAAATTCTCTCCAAGCATTTTGCCTTGGAAAAAAAAACTATTTTTTCCAGTGTCACTTGAATATTTTTGTTATAACATGCATTATGAATGTCTCATTATACCTTTTTGAACAAGCTCTTATACATTGTAGGTTGACCCAGTTACAATGACTCTACAAAACTGTTATAGCACTTTTATACTAACACAGCTCATTCCTTAGCGCTTATTCCATATAGGACTTTCTTAGCTATTATTTATATACTGGTATAATATTAACGGATATTGGTAAGATACATTAGAGTAGACTTGTATTATATAAAATTAAAGTACAATAAAAGATATTTTTGCTATTGAATATATATTGCTTCTTAAAATGTGTTTGTGTTTACTTTTGGGGTGTTTTATTATAAAATAAAAGATTCATATCCTCCTTTTAATATTGATTCATAATAATAACCTTATCTATGTTGTTCTTGTTGCTTGCTCTAATAATATATATATAAATAATAAATAATCAATCTGCTCGATCTGCTCGATCTAATAAAAAAGAGGGCAATACCATTTGTCCACGTATACTGGAATAGAGCGAGACGATGTGTACTCGATCCACTCGACCTAAATAGAGCGAGACGATTTTTTACTCGATTCACTCAACCTAAATCGAGTAAGTCGAGCACAACCAATGCTCAACTAACGACGATACATCCTCGCTTCAGGTTTCCCGGTGTAGTAGCAATAAAGACAGATGGAAAAAAAGGTTAATAGAAGATAATGTCTTTTTTTTTAAAAAAAAAATTGTTGTAGTTATACCTTTTCCGCTCTGAATATAGAATGACAGATGTTTTTGGTAATAGATCCATGATCATAAAATATCTATTGATATTATCACTGGAGAAAATAGTTTTCTTTCCAAGGCAAAATGCTTGGAAAGAATTTGGAAAGTTTATTGAGTTGATCCAAAAATGAGTTATAGCTATTTAAAAACCAGAATGGTCTTTTGAACTGCGATGAAGGCAGGGATTTCTTTTTATAGTCAATACACTGACTAGAAGCAGATATTTAATCAATCTTTGGTCATGAAAAAAAAAAAAAAAAATAACATAATAAAATCGTACTTTTAATCAACTCACATATAGCAGGTTCATATAGGCATAAAAATAATAATAAAGAAAAAAAAAACAAGAACCTCTATATTTTTAAAAACACTAAATAAAATGTACAAAAGTACCACTTTTCTTATTAACATTTCCTGTACACAATTGTTTTCACAAAGTGGTATTGTTATGATAAAAACAGCGTTTAAATTCACGGAGTTTTCTACAACAAGATTAAGCATAGAAATATAAAAAACAAAATTAATGAAGTAATATGAAAAGTGTAGTCATTTCTAAAAATATTAATTATATCGTTTATTTTTGATAAGTATTCTTTTCATAAATACAGTAACTAATATTAAAAATCACACTTTTATCATAATGAATATACCAGTAGACATCCCATTTAGTCATGTAGATTTTCGTAGTAATATATTATAGAGCCTTTATTACTTTGTTTTTTTTTTTCAGCCAAAAAGAATTAAAAAGTCGATGAACTGGTACATGAAACAATAGATTGTTACTAAACTTAGTTTTAATTCTATATCTTGTTTATACCCTATCCATTTTTATTTAATAGAGAATGTAAATAAAATGAGTCATTGTACTATCGAAATAATTACAGCAGAGTCGCTTAAACTAAGGAGGATAGACCCATCCTTCGATTAAATATATCGTAAAGAATAAAAACACATAGTAGAAATTCTGTCAAAAGTAAATAATGACTCACTTGTTAGTTTATTTATTTATAGCGACATAAAAAATACATCACTCGATACTAAATATGAAGCAAGAAAAAAACTATTCAATGGCTGGAAAAACACCAGGTAGGAAAGAATTACTTAAAGCCTTTCATTTTATATGTTAAATATCACGAGGCTCATCGGAAATGCTTCTGTTAAATATATGATATTTGGCAGTAATGTTGAAATTAATTTTAGTCTTGTCGTGTATGACAGACACTCCTTATTATAATCGACCTGAACTACCAACTTCATTTCCTTTTATGAATGAAGATCTTGTATCACATAATCATCTAATCTCCATTATTATAAATAATCTTTCCAGTATTTTAAATGAGCTCTCTCTCACTTTTCTACTAAATAAACGAGAACAAGAGACTCACTTCTTAAACCGTCCTTATTCTCTATATACGTCTATCTTCTTATATTTATCACATTTTTTTAAGTGAAAACATCTTTTCCTCGTCAACATGTCTGCTGCCAACATTTCTCCTCGCTCTCTCCATAATGAATATATGGAAACCGATGATTGGAACCTCCTGGAACCTTTGGTCGACTACAGTACCTCAGACTCGGAGGTAAACCAGGACAGCACCTCTGCCCAGCCTGCTTTGGACGCTCCTCAAGCCTCTCCTCTCCGAGCTTCTTCTTCTTCGGACTCAGTCCCCTTGGACTTTACCTCCGTGGACTCGGTACGTCACCATATTAGTGTACATCAAGGTAAAATCTTCGCCTTGTTACATCAAGCAAACACTCTTCCCTCTGGTGTTGATGGTGGAATCTCTGATGAGACCGCTAAACAGTCCAAGGACTTATTTCTTTCTCTTAGCTTTCATAAGCATTTGAAATCTGAACTTGAGAGCCATCTTCTGTCTCTGTTACCTAGTGACAAGCAGACCAATTCTTCTTCTTCTTCTTCGTCCTCTGCTCCTGTGGGAAAAAGAATTATCCCCATCTCTGAGTTTTTGGCTTTCACTCCTGAAATTTGGAGAAAGAATAGTTCTGAGCAAGACAAGACTGAGTCTGAGACTAACAGTTCAAAGACTTCGAAAAATGTTAGTGCTTTTCTTTCTCGTTTTGAACATGCTTTTAAAAAGCACGATGTCCCTCTCAATGACAAATGGAATTTTTACCTGGGTGAATTGATGGGCAACGTTGAGCAAAGCGACTGGTTTGTTCATGCTTACAAGCTTGAGCAGGCTAAGGCACCTAACGCTATCATTCCTTGGTCATGGGCTAAAAACCGTTTGACTAAGCACTATGACTACTCACTTGCAACTAAGTTTATGACTTGTCGTAGATGTATTGCTCGCTTCAGACCTCATCTTAATGAAGCATTTGAGAAAGTCTTAGGTCGTTTCTACAATCTGTTGATATCTAACGATGTTGACGTTAATGATTGTCAAGAGGATTGTTTCCACTTCCTCGCCGTTCTTCCTGATGATTTTGGTAACTCACTTATAGAGCATATTTTTACTAATGCTCGTAACTCAGGACAACTCACGGGTTCAAAGGCCTCTCAATGGGGTAATATT
>MU622365.1:93236-106310 GCA_025399235.1 Backusella circina FSU 941 | reverse complement strand
AAAATCATCGACTTTATATATGTTTTACGCCTTTCGAAAAAAGATTGTTGTTTATAGATGTTCCTCTTTGTAATAAAAATATTATAGAAATATAAACGTGTGTTTTCCAAGGTAGTTAGAAATAAAATGATATATAGGATACGTCTTTTAAGTAGAAAAACATATTGATCGTCAGAAATCTTAATGACGCAAGTGAAATTATTTAATAAATATAATGTTCTTTTTGCACTTGAAGAAAGAAAATATTTCTAACTGTAAATACATTTACTCGTAGACCTCATTTTCTGTTGAGGAGAATATAAAGATTATTTTTCTAAAAAGATACTTGAACTAAGAACACTTTCGTACATGCGACAGTAGCCTGTATAGTACAAATTTTGAAAGGACCTATCCCGAACATTAATGATAACATTATTTTTTTTTTTAAAAAGAATAACCTTTTGAATAAGCATCATGTCAATCAAAAAAAGTACTTGATTGTGAATGAATATTCATTTATAAAATGATATTTGAATGGTGCCATAAATCTTGGCTATTTTTTTTTTCAATATTATTTTGAAAATGAATGAACATCAAGTAGGTTATTTCCTTTTTAAAAAAATTAAATAACGTTATTGAGCCCCATTCCATTTTTTTTTACCCCTGAAAGTGAACCTTAGTGAAGGGCTTCTTTTTCAATTGTATTATACTATTTCTATATTTTATAACAGTTTACCAATATCTATTATTTTCAGTGAAGATGATACACGTATACTAATATCAGCTATTCATGAAGGGCTGATAATACCATAGAAACTAATATTTTGAACACTTGCTATCAAAATGTCACAAAGAACATTTTTCCAAGGAGAGGCATCACAAAGAAGACACAAACATGTTCTCAAATGAATGAACACTACAAATTTCTTTTCTTCACTTCGCTTTGTATTATAGATACTCTTTATTATTATTAGCATGGTTAATATGATTGGTTTAATTTATTTACATCTATTCCTGTTGATTATTATTCACCAGTGATGGATATCTACAAAAACAAAACATGCTTTCTTTGTACATCAAAATTATCTCCGATGTATCATGAAATAAACAAAATGACGAGAAGATGTTGAAATGGAGTTTATGCACTAAATAATCGTGCGACTTCATTATCTGATACTTCTTCTTAAAGAAGATGCATTATTTTTAGAAACGATACATAACCAAAGGCGTGGATCAATTAACCTGAGTATTGGTTTATTTAAATATCAATCTCGCATGGAACGCTATTAATTTTTATTCATATTAGAAACAAGGATGCTTTTTTTAATAATAAATAATGAAAATTTTAATTATCTTAGAGAGTTGTATTATCAGCAAGCCATAAAAAAAAGAACTCTATCTATCATGTGTGTATTCTTTCTTTTGTAATTGAAAAAATAGAACACTCCTTATTCTGAGCATAGAAAATCTGGAACAAACATTATGGTACGAATCAGTGTTACAATCAATGAATCAATCAAGTATGGCTAAATTAAAATAAGCCAACGTATTACAATTAGGTCAAGGAAATAAAGAGATCCAACAATCCTTATTTTACATGTGGTATGAACCACTTTAGATGAATATCCACATCTGAGTGTACTAAAAAATAAATAAGCAAATGGTAAATCACATAAAATTAGATCTAAGCAAATAATGTAATCAAAATAAAGCCACCATCATGATACAATATAGAGACATTCGCAATTCGGAAACTTTTATTTCTTCTTCTCTTCAATGTTGCATATGCCAAGCTACAGGTTGTTTGTTCACGGTAGGAAATTTTGGGGTCCGATATACTGTTTTCTACAAAAAAAAATCGAGTTATCTACATCAATATACTGATTTCTACATTTGAGTGTATAAAAGTGTATACATTCATATCATATCATTTTAGCTGAGTTAAAATTTAAGGCACCAAGTTAGACTAGAGTAGCATAAAGAAAGGAAAAATACAAAACTAAAAATAAAGACTCTTCTCTTGCACCAAAAAAAAAGGCAGATATTTTTACTTTATCTTTTTTCCACTTCTTTTATCGCGTTTTTTATTATGTCTGGAAATTGGGAAAAAGACTTATTAAATAGATTCATCAGATCATTTTTCAAGACTCAGGATAATATCAAAAGTTCTATCTATCTACACTACAAACGATAAAATAGAGAACCTAATCAAAGAAATTGAAAACCTAAAAAACGCAAATAATAACTTGACCAATAGTCTTAAAAACACACAAGATGAAAATAATATGTTAAGAGAAAACACATCTTGTGATCCCCATAGAAAACAGGGTATTACAGGTCAATGATAAGCATCATATGTTTCATATACTCTTTCTAATATTTAATATCTTTTATATCCTTTCGGTAAGGGTAACAAGAAAAGAAAAGTATATCACGAATAAAATATGTAAATATCTTATTACATGATATTGTTCTTGATGTTTCTTAAATAAATAAAATAAAAGTCTAGTAAAACAGTATAAAAGTGTATATTTATGAATATAATAGTGACCTTTTCGTCACATACCTGAGTGAGCAAATATTCATCATATCTTCAGGTCAACATTGTTTATATGTGATCATTCTCTTTGTTCGTTCACGTTACGAGTCATCACCAAAGACTTTTGTTGAGAACTTATATTCTTTAACGAGCTGATTCTTTTTTCATCTTCATCAACAATCATTATATTAAGTTTCCAGGAAATGTGTACCACAAATAGAAATAAAAACGCTTAATTACGATAGATGAAGACAAGCTTTCGAGAAGCTAGTTTCAAAAAGAGAGAGGGGGAATCCATAGCATCAAATTTCTAGAGGTCATTATTTGGTATATTCACTTTCGGTCTGAAGTTGAGAAACCCACT
Source organism: Backusella circina FSU 941 (assembly GCA_025399235.1). Taxonomy (NCBI): domain Eukaryota; kingdom Fungi; phylum Mucoromycota; class Mucoromycetes; order Mucorales; family Backusellaceae; genus Backusella; species Backusella circina. The sequence goes on along the minus strand of MU622365.1, from coordinate 103,428 downwards.
AATATTTAATCAAGGGGAAGACTAAGGGGGGGGGGATAAATGAGTGCCATCTATCATCAACTTTAATTGTTATATGCAAATTATCACCCATGATCAATCAAAACGTCTATTTTACTAATACACAGATGTGAAATTGCAATACTGCAAAAATTACAAAACTGCAAACAGTGCAAAACTGCAAAAATACAAAGCACTAATAAATCAAAGTCTTGGGTCATCTTGACTCGTGTTGGATTCATTATTAGTTTGCAGTTTTGCAGTTTTGCATTAGTAAAATAGAGGTGATAATTTACATATGGCAATTAAAGTTAGTGATAAATGGGATCCATTTAGGCGCTTAAACATATTTCCTTGTGTTATTATTCATTGAGTTGGATCATGAACTTAGTCCCCCTTTAGTCCTCTCACCTTAGTCTCCCTTTTTAGACAATTTTTCTGTCATCAGCATTTTCTCAATAACTTGAAACTTTTTCTCATCTTCTTGAAAAAGACAGTATACCAAGTCTACTGGTCAGACTAGATCATATTCGTAGTCCAGACTACCTCCCGCTTCATTGCAGATGTAGTCTGGACTACATAGCAAATTTAGTGTCGTTTTTTAACTTTTTGGCTCTATGACGTGTAGCAAATTTGCGACATGCTCTGGAAATAATCTAATCACGTGTTCACGCCAAGAACATTTCAAAGTTAAATTGCATGTGTTGAGAAAAGCTTACTTTTTCATTTATTTTTTATTTTTGTTATAATATGGCAAGAGAACACTTTCCATGTAAATGGGGAAATTGTGAAAATAGCTTTGATGCTGTTGAAGATCTATTTAACCATTTGACGGATGAGCACGTAGGGAGAAAATCGACCAATAACCTTTGCTTAGAGTGCCATTGGGAAAATTGTAGAACAGTAGCAGCAAAGAGGGACCATCTAGCTAGTCATTTAAGGGTGCATTTACCCTTAAAGCGTAAGCATTGTTTATTTTTTTATTGCAAAGTTGAATTGGGTTTTAACTTGAAATCATAGCTCATCACTGCCAAGTACTGTATATACATATATATTATTAAAAAAAACAAGCTATTGTATTTTCTTATTAAACTCTTTACAAGTAGCTATGTAAAAAAGGTTTCAAACGACCCCAAGATCTAAAGAAACATGAAAGAATACACACATCCGAGCATCAATCATCTTTACTCAGTAACCAACCAGGTTATAAACCTCAAAGGAGGAGACGCAAACCAGCTCACTCAACGCCAAGCAATAAAGGTATACTTGAATATCTTGTTCGATCTATTTATTAAAGCGAGTTTAGGTTCATCCGAAGTATCCGATTTATCCTCTTGTAGTCCAAGCTTTGCATGCATGTCACCTCTTGAGCATCAAGATAATATAAAGTTAATCCAAGACCCTTTACAAGGCTTTATTAATGATATATTAATGGACCAAACGGAGCCAAACTATAACACTGGTACTAGAATAATAAGGATAATACATGCGCCAAGATATTCTTAACTTTTTTTTTTATTTTTTATTTTTGCTCTTAGAAATGATCAATCGCCTCAATTCTATCGCACCAGCCTTACAATATCAATCCACTTGGAATCTACCCTGCGTTCCTGAATCAATACCAACCTTACAGAACTGGCTTGAACAACTCTCCTCCAATATCCAAACTGACGGTACTATCTATCCCTCAATTACTACCGATAATCATATCAATAGGAATAACCTAGCAACAGTAGATTATGATCTCTACCCTAAGTTGAATGATAACAACGAGTGGACAACTCCCTCATTTACTACACAAAGTGAAAAAACAGCAGACTCACCTACAACTCCACCAATGTCACAAACAACTTCATCGCCAATGCCAATGCCAAAAGAGGGTGAGATAAAACCACCCAACTTTTGGACTCCCGGTTTTGTTGCAGTAGATAATAGCGAGACGTATCAGTCTGAGGATATGACAAATGGTCCTTTTCCATCTGAGGCTATTGATTTTGCCAGTATGATTAGACCTTCATGCCATGTTGAACCTAATACCGTTTTTGAGACTACCAAACAGGAATCTGACCCGATAAGACCCAATCTGGATTCGTCGGTTTCGTTTGCGGAGAAGCAGACACTTGTGCACATGATTAATCAATTCAAGTCACCTTATGATGGTGTAGAAGTAGACACTAATGAGATGATAAAGAAACCTGATATTGAAGAGGAACAAAGCGTGGAAGAAGACAAGGGACAACAAGATGGCATTGCTGCTGCTGTTACTGTTCATGATGATGAGAAAGAAGAGTTTTCAAGCAGTGATGAATATTCTTATGGATACCCAGAGTATGAATTTAATGATGACAAGTCACCGTACAATGAATTATTGGATTCTATTGGAAATATGAAACTGGAGGATGAAGAAACTACACGTAAACGGCACTTGAAATTGATTGGCGATCTTTATCAAAAACTTCTTAATTTGTAACTTTTATTTTTACCTGTTTCTTTTGAGTATATATAAATATAAATATTCTGTGTGTGCTGACGCGAAGCCATCATTTTTTTTACTAATAAAAAGGGTGATGAAGAATGTGGCTGTTGATAATGTATTTTAACCCCTTAAAAAAAGGCGAGATATACAAACTTAGAAATGAGCTCAATAGTGAATATCGTCATATTCGTAACGATGGTGTAAAGAAAGCTATTGCAAGCATGGCAATTGGGAAGGATGTGAGCGGACTGTTTCCTGATGTAGTGAAGAATATGCAAACAGAAGATATTGAACTTTAGAAACTGGTATATCTTCATCTCATCAACTATGCAAAGACTCAGTCCAAGTTGGCCATCCTTGCTGTAAATACTTTTGTAAAGATAACAAGCATTATTATAATTATTATTATTCTTCATTTTCTTACGTGTATTGCTCTTCTAAACCTAGGATTCCGACAACCCTAAGCCCTTAATTTGTGCATTAGCCATTCGTACAATGGGCTGCATTCATGTTGAAAAGATCTTTGACTATTTATTGGAACCGCTAAAGCACTGCCTACGTGACGAGAGCCCATATGTTCGCAAAAACAGCAGCGATATGTGTTGGGAAACTACTCTATGGAATCGGAATTGACCAAAAAAGAAGGATTCTTGGATATACTTAAGGATATGATTGCCGATGTAAATCCAGTGGTTGTTGCCGATGTCGTCATATCACCACAGGATATTGATGACAAAAACATAACAGCCTTCAAAATAGAAGAGACAACAGTGAATACACCATTGCATGCATTGAACGAGTGCAACGAGTAAGCTAATTTTTTTTTTATAAACGAGATTTTATCTCCCTTTGCTTTATTAAATATCCATCTTATCTGTACTTTCAGAATATAGACCCAAGGATGAAAAGGAAACCGACAGTATTTTCAATCATGTGTTGCCTCGCTTACAGCACGCTAATGGGGCTGTTGTCTTATCCACGGTTAAGGTTATTTTAATGAATATCTAACGCATACACGATGAATCAGAGTAGAAAATTTTTTGCCCCTCCTTTGGGTAAACACAAAATAGAAAGAAGGGATGTATCTCACTTGTCATTTATGCTAATAGGTGTTTGTTGTGTCTTGTTCCTTGAGTAACGTTACTGTAGGAGTAACCCTTATTTTGGAAGACAAAAAAGGAAATTACAGGGAAAGTAAAACGCAACACTTTAGAAATATATATATCATTGTTATTACCTGCAAAATCTTTAAGCCGTTGGGCGCCGTTTTTAACGGTGATAATAAAAAGTATTCATTGGGCTTTTTGTCCTTATCTTTCCATTATTCTATGACTTTTATACCATAGTATAATTTTGGCAGCGTAGGGTATTCATGCAGCTCGTTGTTACGATTTTTAGGAAAAGAGAACGTAACCACAAGAAAACTGAATAACAACGGCAAGTGTTTACATATTATTTTATCGCAAACGGCCAGATCCAGTTGCCTCAGTGAAAAGCATACCAATTAAGAAAGACAAAGGCAAACGGGCCCAATTGGATCAATATATATTTATAAATTAATTAATAAAGCTTTTGATCATCAACGAAATCATATATGTACCAAACAAGGAGAATTTAACTACAATTAGTATTCCAAAACTTTGTCTATTAGAAGCGTTTAGCAAAAGTGTCCATCACAGGTGTTCACCAGGAGTGCCCATTAGAATTAGTAGACCAAATCATGTTGAAAGATGCAAACAGAGTGTATCGAACCTCAGGAAAGTATATAGATGAATTTATATAAAATGAATACTACTGTAGCGAAAGAAGGGCTATTTATATATTTTACAAAAAAAGTGCTCATTTTGGTAAAGAAGATTTATTTTAAAAGAACCAGAAAAAAAGGATTTTTCTTGTATAAAATAGAGGAATGTTATGATTAGGTTGTAAATCACTGATTAAATTATAGTAAGCATATCAAAAATAATTGACCAACAGCACAATTCGATTCAATATTCTCTATCTATTCAAATAAATACAATTTTATAAACTATTCAACTAATTCAGATGCAAAAGACCACACTCTTTTATAATTTTATGCTTTTCTCCTTTTTATTTTTACGAAAGCAAGCAAGAAACAGCAATAAGTTCTCATGCAATATTGATATATTTATTTTCGCTTATATCAAACGCTTTCGGTATATATAGCTAATGCATGCTCCACTTTTTTCTAATCAATATTATTTTTAAATTATATACATAAATATCAACAGTAAGCAAATACTACTATTGATGTTAACAACATTCTTCTATTTTTAAGAGTGTGGGACATGGCTCCAAAACATTATTTCTCTTTTTAAGGACACTAATTTTAATCACGTTCACAAAGATGATTGACCGCATTTCGTTAAAATAAGTAGGTCCTATTATATCTGTGATATCATTCAGGAGAGTTTAATAACATATCAATAAAATAATATTAAACTTGTATTTTACATGAATCGAATAGACCTACTACAACTAGACATATCAGGTTCTTAAAAAAATAAAAAGACATGATTGTCTTATACTTTATTTGGATATGAAAAGAACTGCACTTGGTAATGACTCCTTTGAAGTACTCGGGACGACTTGATTATTTTTGATCATGTCGTCAATAGTATATGTATACACTCTTTCCCAAAAGTCACCGTAGGAATTTGAAATTAATTTTTTTTTTTAAAATGCAAAAACATCATTGTTTTTCACCTTCAATACTTCATTAATAAAAAGTCTTTAGATTGAAGTAGTAATTTAAGAGAGCATTTATTGGTATTTAATTAGAAAAAATATGAGGCTAGAATGTCTTAATATCTTGTTTGTCCTCCATTTTTTTCAATTACAGCTCTGCACCTGGTGGGCATACTAGCAACTAAATTTTCCAGAAGCAGAGGTGGTATCTCTGACCAAGTTTTACACACGAATGCTTCTAACTGGGCAGCATTTGACATTTGGCCTCTTTTACTTCGTAGTTTATACGAAATATAGCCCCATAGATGCTCAATAGGATTGAGATCTGGGCTTTGTGCAGGCCAAAAGTCAAAGCTGTTCAGATTGCACCTCTTCGTCTTGTACCAGGTAGCATACCCACCAGTATGGCAGGGAGCGCCGTCTTCTTGGAACAAATACTCTCTTCCGGTGTCGTTGGAGATTTTTTCGTACCAAGGGAGAAAGTAGGTAGCTAGGCAGTCAACATACTTGTCCTGGTCAATGTTCCCAGTTAGCGTGACTAATGGGCCAAGTCTATCTGCAGAAAAGCATCTCCATACCATCACTGGACTTTTACCGAATTTATAAGTATGCAACATATGTTGCTTCAAATATCTTTCCCCTTCTTTTTGGATTACTCTGATGCCGCCATCGTTGCCAGCAACCATGAATCTTGATTCATCAGACCAAACAACAGATTTCCACTGTTCCAAGGTCCAATCCACCTTTTCTTGGCACCATTTTAGCCTTTTTTCTTTATGTTTATCTGTTAGTGCTGGTTTTTTTGCAGAAGAGTATGAACCAAATCCAAGTTCTTTCATCCTTCGGTCAAATGTAGACTTCGACATATCAATACCTCCAGCAATAAAATGCTGATGTTGAAGAGAAATTGAATCGAAGGGTGCAGCGCGAAATGCACGAGTAAGAGCCATTTTAGTTCTTTCACTGAATTCTTTAGGTCTTCCTACGCGTTTATTTGGTTTTTCAAGCCCATGTTTAGTATAAAGTTTTATAACATCTGCTATGGTGGAAATTGGTATGTCGAGCTCCTGTGAAATGTAACCATAACTTTTATCGCATTTATAAAATCCAATAATTTGGCCTCTATCAAAGTCAGAAAGTTGCTTTCTTTTGTATATAATGTTACTGTTATCTTCTAAAACCATCTGTACTGTTGTTTTATTTATTAGTTATATGAAATACGTAAGAAATAAAAGGATTATAATAAGATGTAATTTTTCAAAAAATAAAAAAATAATTAATTTCAAATTCCTACGGTGACTTTTGGGAAAGAGTGTACAACGACTCGCTGTATGCTAAACTAGAGAAATTGGAAATCTTCATTTTTTTATGCAACAATAGAAATGTATATCAGATCCTAAGTGAATTGAAGGAGTTATGCGAATGAAGCGGATGTGTATTTTGCTAAAAAATCAATCAATGCAATTGTTCAATGCACAATAAAGATTGCAAAGGCTACTGAGAGTTGTATTAATATACTTTTGGATTTGATCAATAATGATGTAAACTACATTGTACAGGAGGCTATTGTGATCATTAAATATGTGTTTCGCAAGTATCTTCGCATGTATGAGATGATCATTCCCCAACTCCGTCAGAATATGGAGGCGTTAGATAAGCAAAAGCCAAAGTCTTCATTTGGATTATAGGTGAGTATTCAGAGAGGATTGATCATGCAGACGACTTGATTGCTCTCTTTTTGGAGAATTTTATTAAGGAGAATGCTCAGGTCCAACTTCAGCTATTGACAGCTCCTGTTAAAATGTTTTTGAAGAAGCCGAATGAAAACCAGGGACTTATACAGTCTGGCCTTCATATTGCATCGACAAAGTGTGGCAATGCTGATATTCGAGATAGAGCTTATATATATTGGCGATTACTTTCCACAGATCCGCAGACAGCCAAGGTTATTATATTGTCAGATAAACCTCTGGTTGAAGACGAGATGAGAGAACTTTCGCCTGGTCTTTTGGATACTCTCATAGTCGAAATCGAGACTTTGACATCTGCTTATCATAAGAAGCGTGAAACATTCATTGGTGGAAAAATATTAGGCGCTGATAATGTGACCTGTTCCACGAGAGCGTAAGTCTAACATTGACATACTATTTCTAAATCACTTGTCTAATTTTATAACATTTAGCCTTGATATTGAAGATAACACAACTTCTCCACCAGAGAAAATACATGAAACAATAAAAAACAATGATGTTGAAAACCTTCTTGATTTAGATTGGAGCGAGCCAGCTCCTCTTGATAATGAAAAATTAACTTTATCAGGCTCTTCCAATCCCTTGGATGATCTTTTCTCGCTTTCATCCACACCAACTACATCTGCTGTGGCATCTAGTGGTATTCCATCCACAGTACAATCTACACAAAACCAACCAAATAATGATGACATGATCGATTTCTTTGGTTCGTCTGCCACATCAAATAATATTAACACTAACAAGGATCTGATTTGTTTTAAATTTTATTATTGCCATTATTAGTTTCATTTAATATCATTAAACACTGTTACTAACATATAATTAACTGACTATAGCACGGTTTAGATATAGTATAGTTATCACTAATTAATAGATTAACTATTAAAATCTTTCCAGCATAATTGCATCCCCTGGTAAATGATTGAATGCTGTTGGACTAGGTGTCGGCTCACTTAACCTTACATGAGGCTGTGATCTATCTGCCTGTAATCGATTCTCAAACATTCTCAAGGTCGCTGATGGAATAGATGTCGTCGTAGCTGGTCCCACTGTTGAAAGCCGTCCTTCGTCATCGTCATGGTTGTCGTCGTCGTCATCATCATCATCATCTTTGATTTCGGTAGTAATGGAATTAAATAAGCTTGAAGCAAATTGGGTTACCCTTTCTTTTATTAAACGGGTAAGTGAAGATGAATATTTACTTTGAGAAACTAACAATAGTTCATGATTAAAAGCTTTGAAAAAAAAGCAGCCTTCGCCCCTTACCTTCTTCATGATCAATTATGTCCCCTTGATGCAACTGAGGTTCTAGTGGCATCAAAGGAGGTGGTAGCGATATAAGCGATTCAATATGAGTGAGAGATTGGCGCATGCTCCAGTTTGTTGATATTTGATGTAGCTGGATAATAGCTTCTAGTACACAGTTAGTTGAACACACATTAAATCGAATTGGAATCTGCAGTCGATTATTGCATAGTCTTGTAAGATAACCAATTTGAAATCGAGATTCTGTATACCAGCCTTGGCAATAGTCACACTGCCATGCGCATTTTTTCGTTGAGAGATGAAGTATTTTGGGTACGACACTTCTAGGAAGTACACTGTCAATAAACTCACCAACACATTTATAATTTTGATCCAATCGACCGAATTTACGCTTAATAACAGACTGATGAGTGTAGGTAAGATGCTGCCGAAGACTGAGCTCCTTTAGCGATATGATTTGAGTAAATATATTGCGTGCAATCTTGCCCAAAGGATCGTCATCTTCCTTTGTATCTTGTTCACGTGCATTATCTTCTGTGATATCAATGTCAGATAGTGTGTCAGAGGCTTTCGCAGGTGATGTACTTTTTGTGTCGTCTTTGTTTGGAAAAAGAACAGAACAGAGCACCTTTTTTGGATTTTCATTTGCCTTTGATCTTAGAGCTGAAAAGGCAGCATCCATTGACATCAACTGTACTGTCTCACATTCGCTGGTTCCTAAATTACACAAGACACCATCTACTTGTTCAATGGTTGGATTCTCATAGAATAAAAGAGTTCGTAAGGATCCACCACAGGGGTGACATTTACATTCTTCCGTTGATAACAGGTGGGACTGGCACTGAGGAGGCTGTGAAAATGTATAAAATATGGAGTGGGGTGCAGCTAAATCTACATGGGTATCAACTTCGTGTCGTGGTGCCAAGGCTAGTATGGATGGAGGCATGTACCTCAAGAGATTTCGGCGGATATCCAGCTTTTGTAACTTTAACATGTTTATGAATAAAAAGGGTGGAAGCTCTTGCAACTTGTTTTGTACAAGACCCAACTTTACGAGCTGGCTCAATTCGCCTATTGCGGCGGGTAGTGACTCTAACGTATTGTCGTTCAGATTGAGCCATTGGAGTTGTTTTAGCAGTCCAATCTCTGGAGGAATACTATTAAGGTGATTGATTGCTAAATTGAGTCGTTTCAGGTCTTTACATTTTGATAGATGTTTGAAAAAGGTAGGTGGACAGCTATTGAGATGACATGTATGAAGGTCGAGACTGACAAGTTTTTCATATCCTACAGATAAAAATTCAGGCGGAAGCTCTCCAATTTTATTTCCAGAGAGATGCAAATGTGTAAGTGCTTCTGGAGGATGATATAGCAATGATAATGGTATTTCTGTCAAATCATTAAAGGCGAGATTCAGCGTTGTCAACGAATTTGGAAAGCAATGGTCATCAGAAATGGCCGATAACTTGTTTCGCTGAATTAATAATACTTCAAGTCGTGTTAGAAAAAATAAAATATGAGGGAATTCTGTAATATAAGTGGAGTGGTTGAAACACATTAGTACCATTTTATTTTATTATTTTTTGAAAAAAAGTTCAACTTGACAGAATACCTACTTTCAAATGAGTTATTTTCAAGATCAATTCCTCTCAAAAAATGGCAGCAAAGGATATCCGAGGGTAAGTAAGACAATTGATTTCCGCTGAGATTTAGCCACTGTAAACTTGTTAGTTTAGAGAGCAATCCTTGTTCAATAAACTCAATCTGATTACTTGCAAGCGACAAAGATGTTAGATTAGTAAGGATAAGAATCTCTTGTGGAAATTGGGTGAAATTGTTCTCGCGTAAGGATAACTCTGTAAGGCTTTTTTTAAAATGACCGATCGCCTTTGAATAGATCTTTAAAGATTCAAGTCGATTCCTTCTTAAGAGGAGTTGTTGAATTTCTACTGTAGCTTGATTTCGGTTAAAAAATACATTACGAGGTTGGAAT
>MU622365.1:81822-93211 GCA_025399235.1 Backusella circina FSU 941 | reverse complement strand
TTTTACTTACTATGATGAACAATCCGATAAATCTAGCTTTGTTTGAACGGTTTGGTTTGTCATCACAGAATAAACGTTATTGCTAATTTACTTTTAGTTCCTTTAAAAAAAGAAAGAGGGATAGATGTAACAATACCAATAATAAAAATTATAAAAAAAATAATCTGGTAAATAAAACCTATACCATGTTTTTTCCTTTTATCAAGTGCAAAACCGCGAGGTAGAATCCACATAAGAAATACCTGGGATCTATTGTCCTCTTCTATTCGTAGCAGATTCCGTTATTAGTATTATAGAGATTTGCATAATACTTTATTATCAAAAGTTGATTTACTTTTCTTTTGCTATCAGTTTACCATATTTTTAAGGATGTTTATAGAAAAAAATCGTGTACACACGAGTCTTTTTTTTTTTTTTTTGTTCGTTTTAAATATTTCCTTTTTTTTTTTTTTTTGGTAATGAACGAGGGCATTATATCTTGAATCAATTCTATGCTTATAATGTAGGGCTAACTATAGTGAAAAGACATAATAGTATACCGTACTTTCATTGGGTATGTCATTAATATAAGTGAATAATTCAAAAATATCAGCAAAAAGAAAATCAACCTTCTTCCTGTTTCACCAGTCTGAATTAAAAATTACAACGCATGTTCATTATTCTTAAACAAAAACTCTAGTTTCTCTTACTCAAATGTAAAACTATAATCATCAATCCAATAACCTAACTTTCAAGTGGGATGTAATTTATGAAAAAGTTATTTGATGGAATTTCTGGCTAGGGCAATATCAATATCGGTATTCGATGTTGACAGATAATAAAATGGCTCTCTACTATCGAGTTTGAACGTATTACTACAGTTATTAACCAATATCATTGTATTTGTAGAGAGAAACTATCAGCAGCATTAAGTTCATTAAATATCGAGCTAAATTACATACTATACAATAAATATAGATATATATACATGCAGTCTAATCGACCCAGATCACTAGCTAGTTATACAGTCACACTTAGAAACATTTCACCCACTCGTGAAAATCAACTTTAAAAATCCCTTTTCTCCTGATTTCATTAATTAACTTGGACATGCCACTTGAAATTTTAAAAGAAAACATACGTGTTCTTATAAAAAGCATAAAGACAGGGAATATTGGGATGTTTACTGGTTGAATATTGCTGGTCATGGTCCAAACGTCATTTTAGCACATATTGGAATGAATCGCGATACAGTCAAGTCGATACTTAAGAACATAAAGACGCGGGACTCACCCATTCCATTAAAAGGGGGTGGAAGACCGAAAAAACTTGATGAAAGAGCAGAAAGACACGTGGAACGATTCATTAGAGAGGACCCATTCATCACTTATAAATCGCTACTTTTTTATTTGGAGAAGGCCTCAATTAAAGTCTCACGAGCCATCATTGCATGCGTTCAAAGTGTTGGTTTTGGTTCTTATTACACTGCTCATAAGCCACGTTTAACTGACACGCACAAAGCCAGACGATTTTTATGGACCCAGTTACACGTGAATTGAATCGAAGACCAGTGAAGAGGCATTGTTTGGACTGATGAGTCACACTACACCGTTGACGGTAGTGATGATCGCAAGCGCGTACTTAGAAAAGTAGAGGAAAGATATGAGGAGCGACATATAGTCGAAACAAGAAAATTTAAATGTGGAAGTGTGATGATTTGAAGCTGTTTTTAGGCGGACAGTTTTGAATCTTTGGTCTTCGTTGATGGCAACATGGACCAAGAGCAATATATCAACACTTTGGCTCAAGAGTTCCACCCCTGGTATACGAAATTGGTAGAGGATACTAATAGACCCTTTCTGTTCCAAGAAGACAGTGCCAGCTGTCATACTGGTGAGTATGCGACCTGATGGAAGAGGACGCATGAAATTAATGGTTTTGAGTACTGGCCCGCTCAAAGTCCCGATCTTAACCCCATTGAGCATATTTGGTGGGCTCTCGAATGGTTCATTGAGGAAGATCGGGTTGCCATTAAAAATACTGAAGAATTAAGAGCAGTTATTAAGAAGAAGTGGGAGAAAATAGGTGTTGAACTGGCAGAGCGTTTAGTTCTGAGTATGAAAAATCGATGCCAGGCTGTAATTGACGCCAAAGGAGGACAGACTAAATATAAAGCTTCCGTTTTTTTTTTTTTAAAAAAAAAAAATTATAAAATATATATGTTGTCTTATCGAAATTCAAAATTTCAAATGTCTCCATGCTGCATTCATTGAGAAAATGGTTTTCAAAAATTTAGGAAGCTTTTTAATATTAATTTATTTCACGAGTGGATGAAATGTTTCTAGGTGTAACTGTATGACCATAGATCGGCACAGTTTGCAAAAATACCCTCTACTGTTTTTTTCAAGATATTGAGAATTATTGAGAACAGATAATAATTGTATTTGTATAAGAGAATCCATAGAGTAGAGAACCAAAGCATGATGTCAATACCATGAAATGGAAGGAAGTTAATGATAGACAGGATCCATTTAGACGCCTAAACATATCCCCTTGTGTCATTGGGTTGGATCATGAACTTATCCCCTTTTACTCATCTCACCTTAGTCTCCCTTTTTAGTCAATTTTTTTGTCATCAGCATTTTCTCATTTTATTGAAAAAGACAATATGTGAACATGCAGAAATGACAACATATATCATCCTCCTTAATTTGCTGAGATCAAAACATCACAATATCTCACAAGTATACACATACACAAAAGAGTGCTTTTATTTAAATTTAGAACACAACCATTATTAGAAATTAAGGACATTTCATTTGCTTATTTAGATGATCTTCTTGTTTACTCCTTAAGAGTTTTCATAAAGAATATATATATATATATATATATATATATTTCTAAACCCCACAACCGTATATTCACTATTACTTAATAAGGCAAGATAAACAATATATAATTTGTATAAACATGAAAGGCCAATAATGTCATGTATAAAACATGCACCTCATTGAGAAATTTCCTTGATGTTCCATCATGGTAAATATAATTTCTTTTCGAAACTGTCGTATGCTGAAAAATAGCTGTGTTTGAACCAATAATCGCTCTCTGATAGTGACCATTACACATCTGCCTCTTTTAGGATATTTCCTTTTCTGATCAAACGGTTTTTCATCAGATGCTTTTTTCCATTTTTTTTTTTTTGTCAAAAAGAAAACTCTACATATATACAAACGTACTCATCAAATCATAGGTTTCTTTCTCTTATTAAAAGAAGATATAATAAAGTCAAGTAAAAACTTGTCTTAATCGTCGTATCGCCCCTGAAAAAGACTAAAGAATGTTGGTTTTATTTACATAAAATTTGTAACCATGGCAACAAATGAAGGATTTGTTTCATAAAAATAAAGTGGCTTACTTTTGATAAAAAGCGTAATTTCACCCCTTTTTTTTGTTGATTATTATTATTAACCCCTACGACGTCTATTTTTTTTCCATTTGGAAATAAATTTCAATATTCCTCTCTTTCCTTTTTCTTTTTCCTTTGTTTATCCTTTTTATTCATTGTATCTTTTTCTTTTCTTTTGTACATTTCCCCCCTCTCCCCTTCTAATAAACACTCACCCTGTACAAATACCTATATAAAACAATGACACTAGGTCAAGAAGATCTCTCACCACCTGCAACACCACCTACGCACAGTCCAATACCACAACATCTTGAACTACAATCCTCTTGTGCCAGTGAACATGATATTTTAGGCCATCTCAAAACCTCCTTCCATCTACTTTCTCCTTTAGAGAAGCAATATTTCCTTTACGACATTGTCAACAGCTGTGATAATTCCCAACTCGCCTACCTTAACAGCCTGATTGCACCTCGACTCAAGGTTGATTTTCTAAAAGAGTTGCCACCAGAGATTGCACTTCAGATATTATCTAATGTCGACCAGCCATTATATTTAGTTCGCACCGCTTCTGTTTCAAAATACTGGAATTCACTATTACGAGATGAATCATTGTGGAAGAATCTCTGTAAAAAGCACAACTATATACCCCCGGCTGAGCACCCGTTCTTCTCCTATCGTGATTATTTCAAACATAAATACAGTATTGCTTCTGCCTGGCGCAAGGGCGGAAAAGTCACGACAGTGAATGATGGCTTCTCACAAGGTCTTGTGACCTCACTTCAGTTTGATGACAAATATACAGTTGTGGGCTGTGACAATAACAGCATCGAGGTATTCGATACAAGCACTGGTAAAAAATTGACAACACTTGAAGGACATGAAGGTGGAGTCTGGGCATTACAGTTCAAGGGAGGAGATAAAGATGATCCTGAAAGAGTTCTCCTCTCTGGCGGATGTGATAGGTAAATCACTTTTTTTTTCAATTTATATATATATATAAATGAATTTTGAGAACCAATTATATAACACTTATTTTTATGTTAGAGAGGTACGAGTATGGGATCTAAATCGTGGAAGATTACGATATATACTCCGTGGCCATACTTCAACCGTTCGATGTTTAAAAATGAGAGATAAAAACTTGGCAGTGACAGGTTCAAGAGACTCCTCACTTCGAGTATGGGATATCAAACGAGGTGTATTACTACATGTCCTACTCGGTCACCAAGCAAGCGTCCGATGTGTAGACATCCATGACGATCTTATTGTCTCGGGTTCTTACGACAACACTGCTCGCATCTGGGACATCAAGACTGGAAGATGTAAACATGTACTCGTAGGACATAGTGCTCAAATATACACAGTTGTTACCAACGGCACTATTATTGCTACTGGTGCACTCGATGCACATATTCGAATCTGGTCAGTCGAAACAGGAGAGTGTCTTGCCATTCTACATGGACATACATCACTTGTTGGTCAATTACAACTCTTGGGCAATACCCTTGTCAGTGGCGGAGCAGATGGTTGTTTGCGTGTGTGGGACATGGTCACATTTGAATGTGTACAACAATTTTCAGCCCATGATAACTCAATCACATGCCTACAGTTTGATGAAAATCATATCCTAAGTGCAGCTAATGATGGTAAAGTCAAACTATGGGACATTAAGCGTGGATGTCTTGTACGCAACTTTACAAAACAGTCAAAGATTGTATGGAAAATCCAATTCAATGAATCAAGGGCAGTTGTTCTAATGCAGAGACTGAATCCTACTAATCCAGAGGAGGCAGCAACTGTGATGGAGATTCATGATTTTGATACAATTGATACTTGATTACATATTATATATTCTTTTTTTTACCTTTGCATTTGTAGACATATATTGATCCCATTTACCTTTTTTGTATTTAGCGGAATAAAGCAATTTTAATAAAAACCGTCACTCGCTCCTTTCGATATATTATAATTAACCTCCTGATAATACATTAAATGATTATATTTAGTAAATATGACACATGTCCTTTGAAGATTTAATAATAAAAGAGTTGATTAAAGTGAAAGTACTCGGACTGCCTCTTTATAAGGCAAACACACTGTTAAAGAAAAGAAAAAAAAAAACACGGTATTTTATATAACAAAAATAATC
This sequence comes from Backusella circina FSU 941, assembly GCA_025399235.1. Taxonomy (NCBI): domain Eukaryota; kingdom Fungi; phylum Mucoromycota; class Mucoromycetes; order Mucorales; family Backusellaceae; genus Backusella; species Backusella circina. The sequence goes on along the minus strand of MU622365.1, from coordinate 87,674 downwards.
TGATTTATGATTGTTTTTTATTATTTTATATCTCGAGATTTGAAATTACAAAAGTAGTTTAAAAAAAGGTGTTTTTAGTTGCCGAGGGCAGCGATGGCAGAGTTGACGTCCTTGAGAGCATCGACCTTGGAGTCGATAGCCTTCTTTTGGATGGCAGCAAGAGCAGTCTTGCGTTGGTAGTAAGCTGCAGACTTGGCCTTACGCTTCTCTTCGAGCTTGGCAACAACATCCTGATACTTCCAGCCGACTTCGTGGGAGATGCGACCGATGGTGGTGTACTTGCGTCCGGGCTTCAAACGGAGGACACGGAGGGCATCGGGGACGACCATACGCTTGACACGGTCATAAGGAGCGGGGACACCTTCAAAGAGCTTGATGCGGTCCAAGGCAGCGGCACCGCGAGCAGTCTTGTGGGGAACCATACCACGGATAGCCTTGTAAAGGATGCGGGAAGGAGCACGGAAATGGAAGGCACCACGGGTGGGGTTGACGATACAGCGCTTGTTAAGGTAGGCATGGTACTTCACTATTATATATATATATATATATATTAAAAACCAAAAAATCCTTGTCTAGTCACTATAAAATTACCTACACTTATTACGGAAGAATTCACCAGAGACGTTCAAAGCCTCGCAGCGGACAACAACGACCTTTTGACCGTTAAGAGCCTGCTTGGCGATAATAGAAGCAAGACGACCAAGGAGATGGCCTTTACCATCAATGACAACAACCTATTTAATATTGAATAGTTTTTGTTAATACTCGCTTTTCTTTTTCGTCATTCTTCTCTTCTTTGTTTTTATTATGTTTTTTTCTTTTCTGCCATTGTTGTTACTGTTCTCTTTCATTGTTGTCATTTAATACCTTTTCAAAAGTGGACATTCTGGAACAGGGAGGAAGAGAAGGAACAAACTTTTTTTGTTGGTATGTTTTTTTTTCTTTTTCGCTTGTGGCTTATTTTTTACTGTGACTATTCATATTATCCAATCGATTTCATTTATAAATTAAAAGTGTATGTTGACACTCCTCTCTCAATTTTTCCACCGTTTATTGTTAATTTTGTATACAAATATACAGGTAATGCTTTCAATGTTAGAACCATTGAGAGTGCCCTTATCATGTGTTAGTGTCAAGCTCAAGGAAAATGAGAAAATGGGTCAATCTTATAAAATAGTGAGTTAACCCAATGAAAATAAGCCAATTATTTCGAAATTGAACCAATCCAAGTCAAAGTGGGTCCATGATTTGGAAAACGCAAATCTTAGGGGATGGCCCATACCCGATCCATATCGGAGACTTAATATAATATTGGGCCATTCCCTAAGTGGGCTTTGAGCCATCCCCTAAGAGATTTGATTTATAAACACATTTTCATCTACGACATAAACAAACTCGAAAAAAAAATATTAGAGCTGGAATGGATAAAAGCTCCCCTAAAGTACCCGAGTGGTTTGTTGTTCCTGATTGTGTACAAGTTATAACAGACGCAGATGATGTACCCGTCTGTGTATACCCAGATCCGTCCGAAAAATCATCTCTTAACTGTCCTCTCACTTTTATGCCTATTCAATCACTAACAAAGCTCAGAATAAAATGCAAGCTGTATATAATTCAAAACAGAGGAGGCATGCATTGGCTAGCCAACGATTATGGTCACCTACAAGCACTATTTCCACCCATTCAGACATTTTACTTCGGTATCAGTCAAGAGTATTCTAGCTTATTTCAGAAAACATGGAGCTATTATGGCCAGTTTCCCAAAATTAAATCTTAAGAATTACAATCAACAGAAAAAGCACGAAAATAACTCATTCAATTAGGTTATTATTATATTTTCTAAATTCGTAAAATAAAGCAACTTGACAACAAACGTCTTAGGGCATGACCCAATATTACATTAAATCTCTGATATGGATCGGATATGGGTCATCCCCTAAGAGATCCGTTTGGAAAATAGCAAAAAGAAAGCGCTTTCGATAAGAAACAGTAAAGCGCCAACGTAAATTATTCATAAAAGATGTCTATTTTGACAAGCAAACAAGAGGGGTTATAAGTACAAGTTGTGGAGGAGAGAGCTGCTATACTTCTTTCCATTAGAGTACATTTTTTCGGTTTGACTCATTTTGGGAAAGTTAATTTACTTTGAAACAATTGGCTCATATTATATTGACTGACCCATTAGAAAAACTTTGACTAACCCAATCGATTGATACCAACATTGAAGCTCATGGAATTATAATGGCATGTCTGATGAGACATGACATTCCGTATTTTATTATATGAAGTCATTTTCTCTTCCTTGGCCTTACCATGTGACATGTTCATTAGCAGTAATAGCATTTCTAATACATATATATATACGTACATATATATATATATACATACATATATATATAAACAAATTTTAATAAATCAAAAGTCATGCTGCCGAATGCTATGTTGAAGAAGTTTGCTAAACACTGTCTCCAGCAATACTCTAATTCGCTTCAAATAACTATGGTTATTTTATCAGCTTTCTAAACCCATTTTCATCAATCTCGATTTCAAAACCCAAGCGCATAAAAGTGTTGAAATGCCTGAGTTTGACATTATTATGAAGGCCATGGCCAGTGAATAGAATATTCATTTTAAAGACACGGAAGTAAAGAACCCTTATAATCTATAAGCGAACGCTAAAATAAATAGATAAAGTTGTCTTTCAAAGTGGATCTAGCTTTCTTAATGACTAAGCTAAAAAAAAAAAAAAAAGAGTATTGGTTGTTTTCACCTAAAGAAAAAGAGAGAATTTAAAAGAAGGATCTGGTACAAGCCAGAAGTGCTTACTAAATTACACGTGTTCATCGTAGTCACGAGAAACTGGAGTATAAAAATTGATTGATAATACTTTTCCTCTTCCTACTCTTATCTTTGATAACTTTGATATAAAAAGATACCAAAATGTCGGATGATTCTCCAAATCAAACAAAAGATGAAACAAACTCGGATATTAAGATGCTTCCAACTATAAAGACAAGTCAAGAGGTAAATACCCAAGTTAACAAAGTGTTATAACTCTCTGTAATAATACGAATAAATGTAGTAACCATAATTTTGGTTATAATATATATCTAGAATAATAATAAATTTCAGCAAGTTATGGATGGAACTTTTGAACAAGGTAAAAAAGAAAAGGAAAAAAAGGCTTTGTCAATAACTTTAATATAACAAAAAACAAAAAGGGGCTGAGATTGAAAGCCAGCTAGCAACAGACTATGATTCTCCAAGATCTCATGATGAAGGAGAGCCCAGTACTTTAACCAAACCAAAGAAAAAGCCATCCTCTTGGTCCGTTTTATTGAAAGCATTTCGTGAAGTTGGACTACCTTCATCTTCTTCTCCTGATACCTGGTTGGAATTTGGTGCGCTGAAGAAACTGCTTTATGATCCTAAAGTGATTGTTATTACAACTAAAATACTTAATGTTGGATTGAAAATCAAAGATGATGAGAGTCGCCAGCGTGCTCGTATTTTGTTGACTTCTTATATGACAATCATGTGTCCCTATGAAGTGTTACAGAATGTTGATGGTGATGAGGAAAAAGTGAGTGTGACTTGATGATTTAAAAACATATATTGATATAGCATTATATTTTTTTTTGTTCCTGTTAGAGACTACATATATCTGCTCAGAGAATGCTATTCCTCTTTGAAACATGGCTCAGTGCTCATGGTCGACCTGGCGCAACTGCAGCAAGATTACGTTTTGTAGATGCATGGAACGATTACTTTATCTTATTTGAGGCATGGAAATCAAGAGACCGTGATCAGCTGGTGAATAGTATGATTGCATATTACTTGGAATTACTTTCTTTGAAGAGCACAACTAAAAAAGGGCAAGAATCAAATGAGGATGTTGATAATCAACTTTTTGAACAGCTTGCACAGGTAGAACTTAAAATCAAGGAGTTGGGTGGAGCAGCGGCTATTGCTAGTCTTAAGAGAGCCATCGATCTTGCCCAACAGCTGGAGGTTGCAGCTTCTCGTTCAACAGAGAGAAGAAAACAGTCTACCCCTCGTTCATCAGATATACAGCAGCAGCAATCTAAAAAAGAAGAGAAGGAGTCATATACGAAACAGCTTCGTCAAGCGTTGTCAGACTATGCACCATCAAGTGTATTGAATGAACAAATTGCACATGAGCTTATCATGGATCCTAGCTTTAAGCTTACCAGACCATCAAGCAAGTTGGAAGTCCAGGTGCGAGAAACAATGGAAAAGGCATATTTCGATAAAATTGCTGAGGATGTGGAACAAGGTATAGTTAAAGAATCTTTGCTGCCATTACTTGGTGACATTAGAGAGGTAAGGATTTTTTTAATAATATTATGAATGTATTCCCCGTTGTTAAAACAAAACAAAAAACTGATTTTCTTATGTGTATATAGCGTCTTTTATCACTTGTGAGACCAGAAGGATATCTCCATCAAAATATCAGCGACGTTCTCGATTTACCATTTATTGAACAGCAAGTCAGACAAAAATCATTTGATATCAACGGAACGATCTCCTTCATTCTGGATACCATGAGCAAGATCTGCGCGCCAGTTCGTGATGAGGAAATCCAAAAGATCAGAAGCAGCGAAAAGACAATTGAAAAAGTGAGGGGAATAACTAAACTTTTAGATGGCATGAACCTTGATCTTGCCAACTTTAGATTGCTCTCGCTTCGTCCTCATTTGGTGTCCATTGCCGTAGAATATGAACGTGACAAGTTTGCAGAAATGCTAAACAATGGTGACATCCAGCTTTTGCATACAACGAAATGGCTTGAAAACTCTGTATGTGAGTATCACGAAGAAAGTCGCACAAAGACCAGACCAAGTCATATATCCATATTTGAAAACGCATTCATCTCCTTAATAAGCCAATCACAGCCCATCTCAGTTATGACATCTGTACCTGAGACGTTTAGATTAGATAAAAAGAGACTGACAGAATATCAAAACGAAATGCAGGCTATCACCATCATTGCATCACTTATCCTTCTCGTCAAAAATTTTGGATGTGCTAATGATGAGTCCTTCACTAAACTAGCAGGCAACCTCTTTACGCTATTAGAGCACGATAATATATCAATTGAAGACTTAACTGTGGAGATCGAACGTGCAGTAAATGATGACTCGAAACGATCCATGATTCGAACCATGGTTAATAAGACAATCTCACACACAGATACCATCTATTTACTTTTGTTTCGACGTGTTGTTTCAGTCATAAAGAGCACTATACAGAGCAAAAAATTTGTTACGGATACGGTTATTTCTAGCTATAGTCTTCATTATGTGCGTGAGAGACTTGAAGACCTGGCAAAAAGAGTGCTTCTCCTTTCAGAACACAATCAGAAGGTGGATTTATTTAGGTGTGTAGGTTCACGACGCTATAATACACGCTTCTTATGGTTTAAATCCTCGTACACAACCGCTTTATCTCGTTTGGATATATAAATAATTCTCAATTTTCAATAAACCATAAAACTCTTTTAGTGGGTCAGAACTATTGGGAATTTTTATAACTTTGAACCGCACAATAACAGTAAGTATTACTAATTATATATATGTTTTTTTCCGTCCATAAATATATATATATATATAATACTTAGTAAATAGTACTTACCTTCTGAGGGTTTGATGAACGAATAAAAAAAAATTCTTTCTTTTGTATTATGCGATGAAATTCTTTTATCGTATGTATTACCAGTTGCGACTTGTTACGCACACATGAAATAATATAAATACCAATTTTTTTTTTTTTTAATAAATATCAAAAGTAAATCTCGTGGTCTATATTAAAACAGCATGGTGTATCATATA
>MU622365.1:66634-81709 GCA_025399235.1 Backusella circina FSU 941 | reverse complement strand
ATGTACCTTTCCGCTTCCCTAAAAATTGACAATGATAATTAAAAAGCAATTCACATACATCTATGTTTGTATATAATAAACAAATAAGCTTTTTTTTTTTTTTTATAAATATAAAAATAGGATGAATCGAGAAGCAAACTTTATAAATATGTGTGATTTCAAAAATAAATTTGTGTATTTGTTTTCTATCAAGGGGTACTAATTTTTTTTGTGCATCATTTCCTTCCATAAACACGCTTTAATAAAAGAAAGATAGTTCCTAAATTATTATTTGCATAATGTACATCTGATTAATTAATCTTCTTTTTTTTTATTGCTCTTTTCAGCTTATATATATATATATATATATTCAGTTTTTATTATTTTACATTAGTACGAATTGTTTTCAAATATATATAAAGAGAGATGGTTATATGCAAAATACTGAGAGGAGCATATAGTCTACATAGATAAACAATTAAAGGTGAAAGTTGCTGCAAGAAGATATAAAAAAGGGTTTTTCTTTTTTAAAGAAAAAAAAAGGAGGTACATGAGAAAATATTATACACGATAAAATTAACCGAAAAAGGAATTCTACAAAGAAAAGTAGTAAGGGTTTTGTAAAAGAGGAAAATGAAAGAGATATAAGGACAGGGACAAGTTGATTTGAAAGTTCAAAGGTAAAAAAAAAGAAAAAGAAAAATATTACTTTGTTAAGATTGTATTTGGACCCCTCCACAAGTTAATAAGGATAGCTGTAGTCAAAATGATTGTAAATCGGAACCAACTAAGAGCGGTACTAACAAGGGACCGAGCATGGAATAAGATGCGGCTAATAAAACCTTGTGGAGGAACTACTTCACTCATTTTCTTCACATACATCCGTCTATGGTCAAAGGTTGAATAAGAGGGGTAAATGTTTGTTGTTGGGTAGATAATATGGTCATCATAATTAAAGAAACATTTGTTGTCATCATATTCATTGTCATCAAAATCATATTCATATTTATAATCATCATTATAATATTCGGCTGTTAGCAAATTATCATCCAGATAATCGTGATCTTTTATACTTAGGGCTGAAAGGAGAGTGTAATCCAGAGCACAATCACCTGGTGCGTTATAAAATGAGGTGATATTACGCTCTGTTGTAGTGACTAGGTCATGGATTTTAGAAATACCGGATACACTGGTGGTACTTGTGGACACTTCATTTAAACTATTTTTTCTCCATGCAATTTCTAGTTCACCCAAAAGATTATTCTTTTTGCTTGAAAAACATGTTGATATATTTGAATCGTTGAGCCCGCTACCACTGAGGATGTCGGAGTGCTGTGAAGAAGACCATAAACCCTTGTCACGTAAGCGTGCTAGAATAATACGGTGATCCTCAAGGCTTTCATTTAATTCATCGACATGATTGGCTTGACGACTGAATTCAATTTGCAGGTTGGCGTAGCTTTCTCGTGTCAATTCAAAATTTTCAAAGTCCTGACGTAGTCTATCCAAGTCGTTTAAGGCTATGGCTAACTTTTCGGTTACTGAATTCTTTGAAACTTTCAGTTGCTTGTTTTCATGAACAAGTTCATCAAGTTTGAATGTAAGTTCTTCCATTAAAAGTAAATCTTCTGTTCGTTGTTGCTGTATTTTCTTTTCATCCAAACACCGAGTGCGTTCGCAAAGGTTATTTCGACTTTCTTCTAGTTCTTGAATTCTTTGACCAGCATTATCAAGACTATTTTGTAACATAAAAATTTCATGCTCAAACTTTCGTATCTTTCTTTCGTATGATTGCTCTGTAGAGCTATTGTTTTTGTGTGTCTGATCAAGTAATTGTTGTATTTCAGCGTTCTTTCTTTCAAGCGATTCAATAACGGCATTGTATGCTTTTGAATTTGACACAATTCTCATTTGCTGCTCCTCTTCTTCTTCCTCTCGCGATCCAGTTGACTCAGGCGCTTTCTCCACTATTTCACCTTTATGATATGATTCAGTATTGTGCAGTAATTGAGTATAATCCGACTTTAGCGTTTGATTCTGTTCAAGTAATGATTTTCCAATTTCGGCTGCTAGGAGGAGATCTAGACAATAATGAAACCGTTAATATTATACATGTCAGTCGCATGAATAGAAGGAAAAAAAGAAGTAGTATGAAGTAAAGCTTCAATTGTTACCTCTTTCTTTTTGTTTTAAGGACTTGTAGGCTGTTTTAAGAAGTGATCCAAGCTCTGAAGCAGATTTTTCTGCCACCCAGGAAATGGAAGACATATACGAAGTTGTAGACGCAGCAGAAGAAATAGATGCTGTCTCAATACAGTGGTGAGATGTAAGTCCAGAAAGTGAATGCTTTTGAGTTGATATTTTTAGTTTGCGAGGGATTTCTCTACTTCCATTGATAGCATACATCTTTTATTATTATTATTTCAAGAAAGCAAAATTAAAAAGGAAAAGAAAGGAACAAAAGAGAAAGAAACGACAGAGAAAACAAATATATGTAAAAGCTCGCCAACTCGCTTGACGGAGTTTTATTTTACTATTTGTTTTTTTTCCTCCCATCCTGTGTAACTTTAAATTCGTACCTTCCACCTGACTTCCGGAATAGAAATACAGGTCTCTGTTGGGGCATGTGTGTGTTCAAAGCTATTATGTCGTACAATTGGAAAATAGCAAAGAAAAATACGGTTTAGAATTCAAAAAGGAAAATGAACAAGATAAACATTCTTATTTGTGTTATGCACTTTGAATCATGTAATCTTCAACATGTGCTTTCCTTTTTCATCATTTATCAAAATAAAGGCTAAAAATAATAAGTACCTTAGACATTAATTCATTTAAAAGCAAACTATGATTATTGATATAAAACTGTATATTTATAACTATAATTACAATTATCATGATCTTGAATAGTGAAAATTACTACTATATACAAAAAACAAAAACTTTATTGGATAAACTAACATAACACTACTTGCATTTTTTAGTTGGTTTGTCATCCTATAAGAGGCTATTGTTTTCTATACATAGATTATTTAAATGTGGAGTATTGTTTGTCTTAGCTTTTAATGTTAATTTTTGAATAAGTGCACCTTTATGTGCAAAATAGCCACATCGAATATATATATATATATAGAATCCATAATTAGCCTAAAAAACTGCAAGGTCAATCAATATGCTGGTATATTGGATGACTTAAATAACTAATGATACGCTGTCTGTGCTATTACTTATGATTATGGGTCTACTATTTTTTACTATGGTGTTGTACAAACAGAAAAGAGTATTTCCATATTTAGCTTGCTTTAAACAATAGAAAAGCTTGTGGAGCATATGATTCTCTGTAGGAGTATTTCTGATACCATATTACGGCTATCATATACTCAAACCGCAAATTGAGAAACTGTAAACCGCCAAAAATGGCACTGTAGGCGCCGTATTTGTCACAAATGGTATTGAATGAATCAGCTGTGGATTGTATTATACAAATACATCTCCTTTTTCTGAACCTTGTTATTATTAAATCAAATCGCATCAGATTAGCATATCATTACTTGATATTGTTATAAAAACTGCTATATATTTTATTAAATTGGTAAAAAATTACAAATTTAATATTTATTAAAAGGGGAAATAGGTAAACGAAAACAGTATCACTTTATGGTATTTTCTTTTTTAACATTGAAAACATTCTATTCGTTGCACGGCTTCTCAACCAATGGGCTCTTTTCTTTACTGAAGATTAACCAATCAGCTCTTTATAAATATTTGCATAGCATCTAGTAATGAAATATGACCTCATATTTTTTCATTACAGAATCATGCGTATCAATGAGCATACTGTCTTTTTCAAGAAAATGAGAATGAAAGGACTAAAGGGGATAGGTTCAATATCCAACCCAATGAATGATGATACAAGGGGATATGTTTAAGCGTCTAAATGGATCCCATCTATCGTCAACCTCAATTGTCATGTGCGAACTATCACCCGTGCTCAATCGAAACCTCTATTTTACTAATGAAAGACTGCAAAACTGCAAAGTAGTAATAAATCAGAGTCTTGAATCATCTTGACTCGTGTTGGATTCAGTATTAGTTTGCAGTTTTGCAGTTTTTGTATTTTTTGCATTAGTAAAATAGACATTTGGAATAAGCATGAGTCATAAATTGCATGTTGATAGTAAGAAAAACAACCTCATGATGAGGTTGATTTCACTTATATCAAAGTACCAATGATTGTTATATGAAGTCTTTTGGAATTATGTAAACAGCTTCATGTGCATCTTAACATACAATAATAATGCTTCCTGAACTCTTATCACAAGCTCTCCGCAGTCGTTCTCGGTTCTCACCCTCTCGGATCCCACTCACAAGCGCTCCTTCATATTACTAAATACTCGTGTTACTTTAAATGAAGTTCATATAAATACAACAACGTTTGTCCCATCGACTAATTAGTCCCAAAACACTCCCATTTTACTAGCTATTGAATGGTCCTTGCTTTTATGATATGACATTTACATACACAAAAATGATCATCCATATACAATGATACATTTACCTAATGAATAAATATGATCAATGCTTGATATACTTTATTGCTGTTGCAGAGAACTAACCAAATGTAAATTAAATAAATAAAGAATACTGTTGCTATTGTTGTTTACATATCAGTAGGAACAGTTGCTCTTTTTAAGAGCATCTCCAACGGTTACGCTAAATTTGTTAGCTTCTATATAATTCAATGGATTTATTCCACCACGTTGGTGTCAAAATCTGTTGCTTTGATTACCTAGGTCAATTAAACAATCGAACCCCCTGGCCGGTTATCACCGGCCTAACTAGTAGGATAATGATCCCGTAAGTATTGCTACCCTTATTGAATAAATAAACCATGGCTAACTTGGTTGTTATTGTGTAAAAAATTACAAATTATGATGATACCTAATGAATCCATCTCTGTCATATCGGTGCATTATCTTTATTACTTTATATCGTGTTATTATTCTTCGATGTGATGCAATATACGGCTATGAACCGTGCTATCTCATTTACTAAAAATCTACTTTTTTGTTATTTGATGCATTATCTGTTCTCAATTATTATTTATTTTTTCTCTTTAATTATTCCCCTTTTTCTAATTTTTTCTTAATTTCTTGAAAAAAAACAGTATTAAAGCTTTTTCTATTGCTGTTGTTATTTTTAGTTTAAAGCTTAATTTTTTGTCCAACCTATAATAGCTGTTTCTGATTTTTCTATCAGGAACGATGGACCGACTTCCGATCATTTATTTATACTTGCACAGCTATCTCGGATATCACTTCCAAACTTGCATTCATTTATTTTTGTAAACATTAAAACCGAGTTGTTTCATCCGCTTAGTCTACCATTTTGTGAAACAATTATGATTACTAGATCCGTTGAACTTTGATAAATCGATCCATTTTAAAATAATAATAACAACATTTACAATAACCAGAATAGTAGAAAAGTAATCCAGTAATATCATTTTTAATATACATTTAATTTAATTCAGCTACATTTACAACAAGATCTAAAAAATTATAAAGAAAGCGAGACTTTACTCTTAACTAGTAGATATTAACAAAATAAATGTGTATTGTTTTTAGATTAGGAATCAGGTCATTATAAATAGCTCTGTTTTTAAAAAGAAACTGTCAAAAAAGCCATCTGCAGGTAAGTTTTATATTAAATTAATATAAATCATATTGGACCATGAGGAGAAAATATATTTGCTGTTAATCATTAACAAAGAGAGCTGTTGTGTTGAATAATATTGATATTCATTAATATAGTATGAATTAAAATCATCCAACATTTAATATAATATATATATATATATATATATATATCATACTATGAAGGGGTGCTCGTGTTGTTCCTTAACAAAAGCTTTTTCATATTAAAAAAACATGTTTTTTTATCACTCTTCATTCCTTAATATCATCAGACAGTTATCTTTAAAAGGAAAACAAAGGGGCTTCCGATTAAAGCTCCCTAACTGATACCATCCAACCGAGCTAAATTTGACATCAATTTACTCTCCATGCCAATCTCGCTTGCTCATTCACTCACTCACTCTTTGGGTATATGCTTACCTCTCTCTAACATACACATACGCATACTCTCTCTCTCTCTTTTTTTTTTTTTTTTTTTACTTTACTTCTTGTATGTTTCTTGAAAAATTCAACATGATTGACTTGATAAGAGAGAGAGAGAGAGAGAAAGAAGTATAAGCTTGTTGCACAAGTGATTAAACATCAAAAAAGTGTAAAAGTATGGAGTTTTAATTTTCTCTAGGTAATAAAGGTCCTCATACTCGCTTCTGGTCACCGTTATTCGCTCTTTTCCATATACACTCCTTCTAACCCCATTACATTCCTTTTTATCACATTCCTTTACTTCTCCCTTTACTTTCACCTCTTCTCATATTATCGTATGTCTGATATCACTCCTCCTCTCCAACACGCAGATGACTCAAAGAAACGCACTCGTGTTTCTCCATCTCAATTAGCCATTCTCGAAGAAACTTTTAATGTCAGTGCTACCCCTGATTCAAAGATGCGAAAGCAATTAGCCCAAAAACTGGAAATGCCTGAACGATCCATTCAAATCTGGTTTCAAAATAGAAGAGCTAAAGTCAAGATGTTGCAACGAAGAGCACTACTTCGACAAGAGCAAGACGTGGCTCGAGCCAGGCTCTGTGCCGAGGCAACCTCTCAGCGCAACAACTATGGCTACTGGTACCCACCTGCAAAACTTCCCATTCATCGTGCCTGGAGTTCCGATATGATTCACCCTCCTGCTATTCCTCCTCCTCCTCCTCCGCCTCCAACTATATTTCAACACCCTTTCACTAGTAATCCTCCTACCGCCAATAGTAACAATAACGACTTTGAAGAGGATATTTATAGTCTTACAGTTTCACCTTCTACACCACAATCATTTTCTGTCCCACGGAGATTAGGTAAAAATAAATAATATAAATAACAAAGTGCAACCATTAGTAATATATAATATATAAAATATTTTTAGAAAGCGAACCATTACAACAGTCTCATCTATCCTCTGCTGGTCTAATAACAGCCACTGCAGTCACCATTGGTTCATGGCATAGAATGAAAATAAATCAACAGGATTTGATGTGCTATTACAAGCTATCAGAACGAGCATTCTCCTGGCATATTAGAGACAGCAGTTACCATTTCAAGATGATGATCTCATTCGATATTATTTCAAATATAGAGTTGAATGTATTGGAGGATAATATTTCAGCTCAAATAGATATTGATTTAATTGAACCACCTATTTTCTTTATGGAGAATTCATCAGGTACTTGGGTCCAGTGTAGTGATTTTACGGAAGGGATGCAAGCATCTTGTGTATTACGTCACATTATGCGTGGCTTAGCTTCTGATCTTCGACAAGAATTACTTGGTATTGCTAGTATGGACGAGAGATTGTGTCAGATCACTCAATTTTCGGTTGATCATTTCGTCACAGCATCAACAGCAACCTTACCTGAGCATCATTCAATAGATCCATCTTTTATGATGCCCTATCAACATTGGAGACATCAGAGCTTACCTCTTTCTGCCAAGGAGTATGTTGTTCCTCCACCCTATATTGCTTAGTAATGCCTCAAAACCAAGAAAAGAGAAAAGAATATACATATTTATTTATTTATTCCTAGACTTTAACCCTTCTCCATTTGCAACGTATATATCATACAATATTTCTTTTCTTTTCTTTTGTTTCAATCATTATTATTATTATTTATTTTTATTATATATAAAATTAAAAAGAAAGAAATATTCTACCATAGTCAATATTCATTAGCAGAAACATTCTTTATGTTTTAAATCGAGTTATTTCAATGACTTGTCTTTTTATGTTTCATTATTACAATATAATAGATTTCAAGCTTTATTCAAGAAAAAAAAGACAATCGGACTTGCCGTTTTTGAATAGATTGTTATTGTTTGCTTTATGTTTTGTGTAACTCATCTTGTTTTTCTTGAACTTTTTGTTTGTTTTAGTTTTTTTTTTTCTCTCACTTTCCTTTTCTCTCATTATTATTATTATTCTGTTAAAAAAATCTTTTTATACATACAAGATAGATGTGGATAATACTGTTTCTTTTCGTTTTTTATGGAGTACTGTTTTGGAAAAAGGAACGCATCAAGTCAAGCTCAATTAATTTCATCAAGCAGTTGATACATCCAGTCCAAATTGATAACTTCACTCTGGGTTTCCAGAAATCGGAAAAAGGCACAACCCAATTCGCAGTTGTATTAAACAATATCAGCATCTCTCTATCTTCAGCATCATTGTTTTTAGATAAATTGGATATAAATGCCAATCGTGTACACAACCCATTTGAATTTATTCTACCAATGACTATCCATCTGATGAAGTGTGTTATTTCATGGATTATACCACCTGGTTTTATAATAGCACTTGTGGAAACTATTTTGGATATTCCGGTCCAGTTGCTCATGAATGTATTAGCGAAATACATTGTCATTCAAGTAAACAACCTCTTGATTCGGATCGAAAATAACAACCATTCGGCCTTCCTATTCCGTATTGACTACATCATCATTGATACGGAGAGGCAGCAACAGACAGTTTACAGTACTACCAGATCTCAAGTAAATCGATCAATATTTCAGGAGAAGCATAAATTGACGATAAACATGCGAGTGGGACCTATTTATATTGGAACAGAAAGCAATGAGAGATCAGTTGGTGTCATTACCCCGAGTCATGTGCTTGCATTCTACTATTTTCAACCTAGAAGATTTTGTTTGCAAGATTTGGATCTGAAAACCACTATAGGAGAAATTGTTGTGGATGGATATAACTGCTATTCCATGGTTGAGTTAATTCAGAAATTAAGAAGAGGCTCCGCTTCGTCCTCTATAGTAAAGAAAGGACGAGTAAAATGGGAAAATGTCATCAATTCAAATTCATTGTCGATTTCATATATCAATATTGTTTACTCACATCAAAACCCTATGGTAAAAGGTAGTATAGAAATTTCTGGAATCAACTCTATAATTCATACCAGAGAAAGGCTCGACTCTGATCAGCACCCTCTTGGACAGCTTTCCGCCAATAAGATCAAATGTGTACTGAAACAGCAACAAGATGATACCACGATTGCTGCCTTTTCTTTACCAAACTTGGAAATAAAAGCGACCTATGTTTTAAACTCTTTATTTTTTACCTCTGGAGAACCAAGGAGCGACTTTTTGTTTGCAACTATACAACTTGATTCGCCTTTGGTAACAACTAACGTAGTACGACTCAGCCAAATAATGACAGAACTCGATAGTTCCAGCTCTAATCAACCTGTAGAATATAAAGAGGAAAAACAAAAAATGGGACCGTTTAAGCTGTCGTTAGTTGATATTCCAGCATGTGGATTAGCCTTTGTGTTGAATAAACCAAGAGTGGAGTTCACAGATATTCCCCCCAACAAGGTACCTGAAAAGTGTTTGAGCGGCGTGCTCTCTGCAAACAACTTGATTGTTCGGCTCTCAGGAGAGTATATTGCTAAAAGCAACAGAGCAGGCATAGCTGATATACCGTCTTCCTTTTCTTCCTCTTCGTTAAGTAGTCTTGATTCCTTTTTTGTAAAACAAGAATACCGCTGGTTAAACACTAGTCTAGGAGGCAGCTCTAGTGATCTTCTACAGACGAATCGTAACTCGATGGAATTCAATAGAAGAGGGCGGGATCATATATTGAAGAGAATGTCACACCGCCAAGGAAGTTTAGATTTTTCGCGTTCTCATGAAGATACTCGGCAATGGAGCTATAGGTGGGTCGGTAAGATCATTTTCCAAAAGTTGGATATAGGTCATCATTGTCAAGATGGACATAGTCCGTTGGTATACATTAAACATGCAGCGATCGTATTGAGATCAAGGATGGAAATCGCATTGGATCAAGATAAACAGAGTATAGAATCCACATGGTCACCCGGGAATGGAATTCAAGCTGAGGCAGCTGTTGAAAAGCCCATCATATATATATATAATGCCCAAGATAGCATCAGTTCATTGGTTTTCTGGATGTCGATTCTACCTCAATTTTTTGCGAGAAAACAAGAGACAACAAATGAAAAGAGAGAAGTTTCAGCAGTCATCAAACGTATCATGCGTAATGTGGGTTTCAGCTTGGATGTGTCACGAGGTTCGATCATCGCAGTTAACGCTGACAGAAAAAAAACCAACAAGTCGTCACCGCCTGGCGGATACGTCGATAATACACCCGTTGTAGATGTGGTATCGCGAATTGTATTTTACACCCATAAATTTACATTTGTATGGGAGAGCCCCGAAAGTCGAGAAGAGACCTGGAGAGAGGATGCTAGCTTGAATGGCATTTGGAGGAGTCGGTGTTTCATGGAAAAACTGTCTTTACAGCAATCTTCTTGGAGTGAGAGCAATTTATCTACACCAGACAATCGTGACAAAAATCAGCACGAATCTTATCCAATTATTTGGATATCTCAATTGAACCTGTCTGCAAAATTCACATCTAATCATAAAGAAGGCGAGGTGTTACCCAGTGTAGGAGTAGATATTGTTTTCAAGGTAAAAAAGAAAGGAATACAATACTCTGTTAGAAACCACTACGCTTGTCTATTGCTTGTAGATTCTATGAAGGATCTGAAAAGGCAGTTTTTCTTGGATCAGAAACCAGAAGAATTGAAACTAAAAGGCGTACCTCAAAAGCCGTCTATTCTGTTCATCCAGTGTATCTCATTTCAAATGGAAAGGGTTGATGTTCGTGTTATGCTCCCAAATAACACCCCACTTTATGCTAGAGTAGATGGTCTATTTGTTCAAGTTGAACCTGCTGGAGAGCAACCCATTATTTCTTTACGCAATATGATGCTCCTTGGTATATCACCTACTCGAGCACACCACTGGGATCAGCTTATTGAAGTTGACAAGTTTACTATTGATATTCGGAAGACTACCGATATTAACTTGAGGGCGAAAAAAGTATTTGCAAGAATTCCGTACAATTACATTCTTGCTGATGTTATTGATAACGTGATTGGCCTGGTTAAGGCAATTAAGGATCTTCATCTAAGGTTAGGTGCATCTGAGCCGGCGTATACCTTTTTTGGGCCTATTCCGAAGAACGATCCTATAATGATTCCAATTATATGTATCAGGACAGATGTGTTCACTCTACATTTTGACGATGATCCCTTTGAGGTTAAGCTTAGAAGGATACTGTCTACAGGTAAATTAGAGCAAGAAAGAAGACTGGCCTATAGGGAGGCAATGGATCATAAAATCAGTGAACTGTATGAAGAGATCAACTCGGTTTCACCAATCAATTCGGATTCATCACTTCCCAGTCAAGTTTTAAGTATGTCAAAAGTAAACGAATTAGAAGATCGTATTGAACAGGCAGAAAATGGTCTCTTAAAGCATTACTCTGAGTCATGGCTGAGGCATATCAACAAGACAATTCAGGAAGAGTCACATTTCTATCATCAGATGCATATAACAGAAAACTACCGAAACCCTTTGATTGTTGGAGAACTAGACATGTCGTTGGATGATGATGATGAAGGAAACAGTGGAGAGTTTTTGTTATCGAATGCATTCAGCATAAAAATTTTACCTCTACCACTGAATCCTCCACTTGCCAACTTCTCATCACAACTTGCAAAGGTGAAGTTTAGACCTGCAGATTTCCCACTGACAGAGACTCGACAGTTTATCCATGAGGTTGGAAGAGGAGTTCCGTTGAATACCAGTTTCTCGATTATCATTCCATTCCATTTATCTATTATATCAGGCGAGACTTGGGTTAAGTTGCGTGATTATCCGTTACCACTTTTATATGTACCAAAGAATATGGAAACCTCATCTGGTCACACTACTTCGACCAGAAAAATATCGTGGACATTAGATGGGAATTATGTACTTGCGGACGATCTTGGAGATTCCAGTGGTAGTCGGTTTATCCCAATTGAAATCATTCCTGTCTCGGAATATTCACCTGGGTATATAATCGCAGCTGTCAGAACGGCTTCTCCACTCAAGTTTTATTCGATTATAGAATACAATGTAATCCCAAAAGCCATGTCTAGCATATGCTGGTCTCCATCGTACAACCCTGTTATTCAAGACATTATTCATATACTAGATCGACTAACACCTGCTCAAGTTGACCCGTCCCCTCGAATTGGATTTTGGGATAAAGTGCGCATGATGATTCACACGCGTACTACAATACACTTTTCAGGTAATGGAGACCTTGCAGTTGTGGTAAAGGGCACACGAAATCCTTACAAGTTGAATGAAAATGGAAAAGGACTGGCCAAAATATGGAGTAACGATGTTGTCTGTCTGCTTGGATATGAAAACCCCCAAAAGGAGATTTTGCAGGTCATAAGCGTCAACTATGCGTTTGGTGTTCCGGATTTGATTCGAGGAGGCTATGTCCCAAATATACCAGATGCGCTACCTTACACCTTGGAAAAGATTGAGTCAAATAGCGAATCCAAGTTTTCAAAAATTGCTCTGAAGTTGTCTGACGGAATACGAATGGGAATTGGACTGGATTTCGAAAGACTATGCTGTCCTTCAGATACTTGCTCGGAATGCGAAAAACTACTTCAACCGGTGCACTTGATTGACAGGTGTAGATCATTGACTTTTTCTCCGCATTATGATATTTTGTTTCGATCGAAAAGCTATGTAGAGTCTGAATATAAAGAGAAGGTAAAAAAACACACAAAGTATCCTTGATACAGAATAATAGTTTTAGATATATATACTAATAAACGTATGATTATTTAGGCTGAAGACTATGATGCATTCAAAGAATTTCGATCGCATTTTGTTCATTTAGCGTTTAGTATTGTAAAACTCCAGAAAAACAAGGATCGACCTCAAGATAATAAGTTATCTGGTAATTCCATGTATCTCAGCCCCTGTTTTGTTGAGCATTTTATGAACTGGTTTCGTATGTTTGGTAGCCCTCTTTCACTACCTGTTCGAGAAGGAAAACTATTCCCCTCAGGTGAGAGTAGCCCTCCCAAGAAATTTGGTGAACACCTCAACACCATCAAGTACAAGATCTGCGTGAATCCACTTGCCATAGGCTATTTCTGTACAGAAGATGAAGCGATACCAGACACTGGAGGATCTGCTGGACTCAAGGCTATTGTTAGCAGCTTCAGCGTAGATCTTCATCAACGACGTGAAATTGTAAAAACGAAATTCAACGATATGGAGCCTGTCAAGACTGAAATGAATTTCCATGAAATAGAATTACAGCTACAAGAAATTGATTTGCGTGCCGTGAGAGCAGAATATACACAGAAAACTCAGCCGGTCAAGACAAACTACCATGTGAATCCAAACGAGGAATACCAAAGTGATGTCTATTCTCTGCATAATGAAACTTCTCAGACAAACTATTGGATAGACTCTAGTGACTTTGTCATGCTGTCTATTAAATCCATGTTTGAAAATCCAAATACCAAAATCAATATACATCCTTTTATATTTTCTCCTCTTTTTCACTATATCAGACAAAGCGATGAACACGGAACCGAAAAGAGGCGGTATCTTCGTGATACTCATGAATGTATTATGGGAAGAGGCTTTGGTAAGTCGTTTTTTTTTTTTTTTTTTTTTTTTTTCCTTTACCTCTACGCAACATAATGAAGATAGAAGTTTACCTAAACAAGCACTGACATACCACCTTAATGAGAACTATGCTTCACCTAATACAGCTAGATCGACATGCAATGGTCTATTGACCCTACGTTATGTAACCTTTAATAGTTTTTTTGCACGGAGAGACTTTTTGGTGTCGACAAGACCGACACAGGTCCATCGGGTCACATAAAAGACGAAACAAAGTTCTGGTATCGGTAATACACTTACCTCTATATAACTCAGTACGACGTGGGCAAACCGTTGTTCGTGAACTCGGAAAAGATCCAACTGTTACCATGCCTGGAATTGGTCCAGGTGTAGCCATAGCTGTCTCAAAAGTGTTAGGTGTTATAGTTTCCAAAACTAAACTCACGCGAGTAAACGGTTATCATAATTTACAGGTGAAGGAGATAGCGAAACCTTTAACTGGACTCCTAAGTGGTATAGCTTCTCTTTCAACGAGAAGTAAAGTATCGGGACCCCTTATAAAAATATAACTATTAGCCCCAGCAAGTGTAATAGGTTCAGAAGAAGGTTTTGCATATGTGGTAACATCGCGAAATAGAGAAGTAAAAAGACGAGGAGGAAAAGCAATATACGGTGTTTTACTCAAACGGAGAGAAGGTTATTAAATAATTACTCAAGTACCCAGTATAAAAATAGTCGTCTACAAAGTATGACTATAAGTAGTAGATGAAGACCAGGGTATCCGACGGTAACAAATAACCGAACTCTAAAGAGCTGCTCCAATACTTCTTTGTACTACGTAGACCACCTATTCAATATAAAAGCTTAAGACATTAATCTGGCCTGTACAAGGGTCATTATATGTTACAGCGCGTGTCTACATAAGGTTTATTAGACTCCCAATACCTATCGTGTAAATAAAAATTTCACAGGGTAATTACAAAGGGTAGACCTCTCGTATATCGCAGGTCACCTCCTCCGCTGGCTCACACCCCTAGGCAATTAAACTACTACTACCAGACAATACGAATTAAGCCTAAGTTCTTAGTAAAGACGGTACATTAACACCTCGTACTGTGCAGAAGGTGCTTCTTTGAGGTTAACAAAAGATTGTCTGAGCATGATTTATTTACATTTAAACAATTACTCAATAACACAAAAAGATGATGACAGTTACAGTTTTCAAATATAATGGTTAAGTAAGTCCAAACTTAGTAAAGAAGATTTCAAATTAAATTTTTCATATAGTAGTTCAAGAAATAGCATAAAAAGTTATAACAGTAGCTCTTCACTACGAGCAACGAGTTCCTTATCGAAAACTCTAAGTACACATAGACGTAATTTGTTTTATTTTAGTCTAATCTATCAGAATTTTTTTTTTTTTTTTTTTTTTAAATTTTTTTTTTTT
>MU622365.1:44341-66235 GCA_025399235.1 Backusella circina FSU 941 | reverse complement strand
TTTTTTTTTATTTAATTTTTTTCCACTAAAATAAGCAAAAAAAAATATTAACGATGAAAAAGTATTAACGTAAAGTTATTGGCTAGCTAATACGAGTATATAAGAGAACGGAAGTACTATATTTCTCATAATGATTACGATCACTAATTTTGTCAGTAAGTTCTATACTTAGATGCATTGGTATCGTTGTTACTACTTACTGACATTACACAGTAACAAAGTCTACAGAACAGGATAATAAATAGCGATAAACGTTTGTAAACATCACTTGAGCTAAACTATAACTGATGGTTTATCTGTTCGTGTCAAGTGATTACGGGTTAAACCGAGACAAAGATAAGTTCGCTAATTAAAATTGGTAAAATCCTTATGTAAAATATTTAACGCACAATTTTTAAGCTTAATTAAATTTTTCTTTCTTGTTTACTCTTCAATAAATAATAATTTTACGACTTATAACCAACTCGGTAATATCCAAAACGGATCATCATTAAAAGGGAAACGTTAGTCTAGTAGGTAAACTCAATGTTGGAACAAGAAAAAGAATAAGCTCAACCTACTTACTTATGAAAAAAACAGCCTAAAATTTCTGAGCTGTCTGGCTATCAGTAGAGGTCCCAGTAAACTTAACTCACTAAATGATATTTTCAGAGGTGAAAGTAGCAGCAGCAGCCACCACAGTATGTACAAATTGGAACTCTTTGAAAATGAGCTCGATCGAACCAGAAAACTAAACTATGACAGCTGTATCAACATATTGTGCGATAGTAATGGCTCTAGCGATCTCCTACTACGATTCCTACTCCAACTTGGTCGAGAACAAGCGAATAAGGAGTTATCAAAGAAAAATTCGTTACGTCCTGATACAAATTATTACCGTTATTTGTAAAGATCATATATCTCTACATATATAATTTAACTAAAAAAAAAAAAAAAAAAACAATTGTTCTAATATTTTGCGAACTATAAAAACAAACGAATGCGAAAACTTAAAGAAGGTTGTAAAGACGACACCTGGTACAAGACAACGCTATGAGATTTGATCCGACAAACTTTCTTTTCAATATGTCTAATATCTTACATGAAAGAAACCCAGGGATATTCACATACATTACAACTATTACACAAAAAAAAAAGAAAAAAAAAAGTTTTTTTTTTTCTAGTATGGACGTTTGAGTTCGTTACGAAACGCGGTCTATAAAAATGTTCATATTTACAAGATAAACATCTTCTAGAACTAAAGTAGTGTCTGTCAAGTAGTCGAAAATATTGTGAAAAAAGGAATCGGCCATCAGAGTGAAAAAAGCTATCGTATAGTTTCGATTTTTACGACGAACTAAAAAATCTACAGCACGACTGAAATAGTAGAAGGCCTAGAAGAAGGACATTTGGTATGACCTTTTTATTTTCTGATCTTAGTAGAAACTACAAAAGTTGATCAAGGAACAGGAACCTAAGTCCCTTCTTCATCAGGAAGTAGCGACAAGGTTTACGCCATGAGTCAACATTCACTTACCCGCGGTCCAAGTGGAGTGTCACGACTTATTGTCCCTACGGTGGCTGGCCACCCTCACTCAGATTATTGGGTATTTCGTAGAACACAAAACTTTTCAACCCGGCTAACAAGAAAAACCTTAGTTCTATCCGTAGGTTCTGTAGCTATTTCTGTCCACTGAGCCAGCATAAGAAATATACATAGACTAGTTAGAGATAACAGAAAGCCGATCTAAGCAACCGGAAAACTTCCTGTCTCTTAGCACATAACCTATCCCTTTTTTCGTTTTCACTCAAGCCACTTTCAAGTGCAAACGACAAGAATTGAAAATGAATAATATTACGCGATCTCAAGTGAGTCTGCATAATACCAAAAAGACCTGTTGGGTGATTATTGAGAATAAAGTATATGATGTCACCTCCTTCATAAGCGATCATCCCGGCGGTGAAGAAATAATGCTCGAATTTGCAGGAAGCGACATCACTGCTATCTTGCAAGATGGCAACCTTCACACCCATTCCGATGCAGCATATGACATCTTGAGTGAATACTGTATAGGACACGTTGAAAAACAAGACAAGACACAAGAAGAAACAAAGCAAGACAAGAAATTGGAGAATAATAATAAAGAAAACAAGTTTTTGGATCTCCGTAAACCTCTCTTCTCCCAACTATGGAACGCCACATACTCTAAAGAATTCTACCTTGAGCAGGTACATCGACCCCGATACACTCCATACTATGTACCCTATTTTGAAAACCCTTGGATGGATAAGCTTTCACGCACTTCTTGGTATACCGTGCCTATGATATGGCTCCCCTTTGTTATCTTTCAACTGTGGAGATCATTCAACGCCATCAATAGTGCAGCTGAAACAACCGCCCAGGGATTTGTAATTGGCATCCTGTTTTGGTCGCTCTTTGAATACACACTCCATCGATTCCTATTCCATCTAGACGACCTCTTACCAGACCATCCCTCGGCATTACTCATACACTTTACTCTGCATGGAATACACCACCATATGCCAATGGATAGGTAAAGAGAGAAAAAATTGTATGGTTTCATATTACAATTGTACTGACTGAGAATTGATAGACTCCGTTTGGTTATGCCACCTGCATTAACCGTCATATTAAGTGTACCAGTATTTAGATTAGCACACTGGTTATTCAGACCCACCATGGCATTTGCATTTGTGGGTGGTGCCTTTTTTGGTTATGTCTGTTATGATATGATTCATTACTATTTGCATCATGCAAAAGTGATTGACGTATACTTTAAGGAACTAAAAAGATACCATGTTGCCCATCACTACAAGAATTATAACAGTGGTTTTGGTATTACGTCCAAATTGTGGGATTATGTGTTTGGCACTGTCCTTTATCTTGATGCTGAAAATTAAATTATATCTACCTATATCCTCTTTCTCTCCTCGCTCTTAATAATGTAATAAAAATACGTAAGGATGACCACTTGGTACATCTGTTGCATTGACTCATTTTTTATACAGTTGTGGCTTAGCTTATTTAAGCTGTAATTTATTTGCTGTGTGTGTTCTTTCCCAATTTACATATATTCTCTCATGGAAGTCAACAGGCCGGAATATAGAACACCCCGAGAACCAAGAGCTGTGTGTGTATATACCATTGCTCAAGAATCTCGCCACATTATCATTGAGAATATTCCCTCATTAGGACTTGTCAAAGATCTAGTTGCTCAATTCTGCACATTTGGTGAAATGAGCTTCCATAGCATGTTGGATGATCATCCGTCCTGTACAGAGACGACTGACGTATTCTACATTATATACAATGAAATATCAAGTGCTCGTAAAGCGAAACGGCTCATGGACGATAAAGTGTTCTTTACCAATAGATTACGGATATATTATGTACCAGAGTATGAATCACCTCAAGATATTCGTGACAAGTTTAACGAGCGATTTCAAATGATGCAAAAGAAATGTCGTAAACCCTCAAAACACTCTCAAAACACTCAATATACCTCCACTTTACCCTCCATAAAACGAGAGGTAAAGGAACTAGTAAAAGAACCAGTAAAAGAACCAGTAAAAGAACCAGTAAAAGAACGGCATAAGAGAAGGAGAATATAAACACTTTAATCCTTTTGAAACTATAATAACAGCATATAATAAATCAAACATCCCTTTTTCCACGTCCTTCCATAAGTGCATGACCGCTAAATTGACTTGGTTCAATCTGATTCGACCAAGTGTTTCTATTAGCAAAGAAACTAAAAATTCAGGGTCGGTTATTTAAACTAAATTAGATTTTAACCAATAAGAATGTGATACATCGACATCAAGTCATTTTTGAAAATGATATTTAAATAAAGAGAGACTTTTTTCAAATAACGTATTCTTTTTCTTTTTCATCATAATACTATATTAAAATGCAGAAACAGGCCACCATCTTGGCCCTTTTTGCCATGCTATTTATGCTGTTTACCAGCATTTCCTCTGTACAAGCAGCTGATGATAGAGAAGATTATGGAACTGGTAAGAATTGAAAGGGAGGAAAGGGAAATCAGAGTATAAATAATAATAATATTATTATTATTAGTGATTGGTATTGATTTGGGTACAACTTACTCTTGTGTTGCCGTTCAAAAGAATGGACGTGTTGATATTATTGCCAACGACCAAGGTCATCGTATTACTCCCTCCTATGTTGCCTTTACTGATGAAGAACGTTTGATTGGTGACGCCGCCAAGAACCAACTCTCTAGCAACCCCAAGCGTACTGTCTTTGATGCCAAGCGTCTTATTGGTCGTCGTTACAACGATAAGGATGTCAAGCAAGATATGAAGCACTTCCCCTTTGATATTGTAAACAAGAATGGCGCCCCCAACATCCAGGTCGCTGTCAAGAATGAAGACAAGGTTTTCACTCCTGAGGAGATCTCTGGTATGGTCTTGACCAAGATGAAGGAAACTGCTGAGGCCTATCTCGGTAAGCCCGTTACCCACGCTGTTGTTACCGTCCCTGCCTACTTCAATGATGCTCAGCGTCAGGCCACCAAGGATGCCGGTACCATTGCTGGTCTTAAGATTCTTCGTATCATCAATGAACCCACTGCTGCTGCTATTGCCTATGGTTTGGATAAGACCGGTGGTGAGAAGAACGTTCTTGTCTACGATTTGGGTGGTGGAACCTTTGATGTCTCCCTCTTGTCCATTGAAGATGGTATCTTTGAAGTTTTGGCTACTGCTGGTGACACTCACTTGGGTGGTGAAGATTTCGATGCCCGTGTTATTGATCACTTTGTAAAGGTCTGGAAGAAGAAGAACGATGGTGAGGACATTACTACCGATCTCAAGACCATGGCCAAGCTTAGACGCGAGGTTGAAAACGCTAAGCGCGCTCTCTCTTCTCAAATGTCTGTCCGTATGGAAATTGAATCCTTCTTCAAAGGTAAAGACTTCTCTGAGACATTGACCCGTGCCAAGTTTGAGGAATTGAACAATGATCTCTTCCGTAAGACCTTGAAGCCTGTTGAACAAGTCTTGAAGGATGCCGGTTTCACCAAGGATCAGGTTGACGATATTGTATTGGTTGGTGGTTCTACCCGTATTCCCAAGGTCCAAAAACTCTTGCAAGATTACTTTAACGGCAAGAAGCCCTCCAAGGGTATCAACCCTGATGAAGCTGTTGCCTATGGTGCTGCCGTCCAGGGTGGTATTCTTTCTGGTGAAGAGGACTCTAACAAGGTCTTGTTGTTGGATGTTAACCCCTTGACTCTCGGTATCGAGACCACTGGTGGTGTCATGACCAAGCTCATTCCCCGTAACACTGTCATTCCCACCAAGAAGTCCCAGATCTTCTCCACTGCTGCCGATAACCAGCCCACTGTCTTGATCCAGGTCTTTGAAGGTGAACGTGCCTTGACCAAGGACAACAATGTTCTTGGCAAGTTTGAATTAAACAGCATTGCTCCTGCCCCTCGCGGTGTCCCCCAGATTGAAGTCACTTTTGAAATTGATGCCAACGGTATCTTGAAGGTCAGCGCCTCCGATAAGGCATCTGGCAAGTCTGAATCCATCACCATCACCAATGATAAGGGTCGTCTCTCCCAGGAGGACATTGACCGCATGGTAAAGGAAGCTGAAGAGTTTGCCGATGAAGATCGTGCTGTCCGTGAACGCACCGAAGCTAAGAACAAGTTGGAGAACTACATCTATACCATCAAGAGCCAATTGAACGATGATGGTGCTCTTGCCACCAAGGTCTCTGCTGATGATAAGGAAGCCATTGAAGATGCTGTCAAGGACAAGCTCTCCTGGATCGATGAGAACCCTTCTGCTCTTGCTGAGGACTATGATGAGAAGAGAGAGGAACTCGAATCTGTTGTTAACCCCATCACTTCCAAGTTGTATGCTGATGGTCAAGGTGGTGCTCCTGAGGATGATGAGCCTTTGAGAGACCACGATGAATTGTAAATTTTCTTTTTTTTTGTTTCTTTAATCCTTAATTTGTTTTTTTCGCTTCTTTTTTTCTCATATCACATACATTTAAAATAAAAATAAAAAAAAAGTTGAATCAGTAAAACCAAATGGACATGTATAATATATTGACGCGTACTTGTTTATCTCTTTTTGAAAAGGATCAGGTGACTTAAACGAATTGCCTGCCCTGAGATTATTTTTTTTATTTTTAAATAAAATATGTGCTCTTTCCTTCTCGGACAATATAAATAATCAAATATGACCACCACCTCAGTATCCTCTGAACCATTATCATCAAATTATTTATCAAACTATACTTCGGTGTCCTCTTTTCAAAACTTTACTCGACGTCATTCGATTTATGGAACGGAAGATAGAGTTGTGCTTGATATTGGTTCATTATATATCAAATGTGGGTTTTCTGGTGAATCAGCCCCTCGTCATTCAGTACCAACTTGGTCATGTTTGGAACATCAACGTGATTCCGACGGTGAGATTA
Organism: Backusella circina FSU 941; assembly: GCA_025399235.1. Taxonomy (NCBI): domain Eukaryota; kingdom Fungi; phylum Mucoromycota; class Mucoromycetes; order Mucorales; family Backusellaceae; genus Backusella; species Backusella circina. The sequence goes on along the minus strand of MU622365.1, from coordinate 59,772 downwards.
TTAGGGTGGATGGAGAGGTGAGATGATGATGAACTTGCAAATCCGTATTTTTACTAAATAACTTTACTACAAATAATAATAATAAAATAAAATAAAAAAAAGCTTGGTGAATTATATTCTCTTGACATTAAACTCACTGGCAACCTGACTCAAATTGAAGAAAGATTGAAAAAATTACTACATGATATCTATTTTCGGTAAATTCAAAGCACTAAAGAACAATGAAAGAGAGAGAGAGAGAAAACTAAAACAACATCCATAGCCTACTATTAACAGATCCAAAGTCTCGTAAAGTAATACTATGTGAATCACCACTAGCACCACTTGTATTGAAGCAAATGGTGGCAAGATTACTATTTGACTATTTCCAGGTAACAATCCTCTCTCTAATATAAACTAAGCATGAAAACTAAATGATAAAGTTATATATAGGTCCCATCCATCTCCTTTGTACCTATTCACCTTATGGCATTATTAACCACCGGTTTAACCACAGGCCTCATCATTGATTGTGCTAACCTGGAAACAAGTGTTCTTCCTGTAAGTTTATATACAAATAACTAGATTGACCAAACTTGTAATGTATATACAAAAACAAAATAGATTTACGTATCAAGACCCTTAATTCCATACATCGCCACTACACCACTCGCAGGAAGATCCATCACAAAACGACTCAAAGAACTCCTCTACGACCACGGCAAATTTGTCCCTCCCTCCAACCTCCATCTCTCTCTCGCCCCACACAACCCTATACCCAATAACCTTTTAACCCCAGAGGTATTAGAGGATATCAAGAGCCGAGTGCTCTTCTGCTCACCCCTCATGATTGGACGAGATCAGCAACCCCTAGAGGAAGCATACAAGAACTTTAGCAGTGCTACTGATCTATACTATCCCATCACACTCAGTGACGGCACACGCGCTAACCTCCTTATACCAGGCTGGATCCGTGAAAGAACAGTAGAGGTTCTCTTTGAGGGAGATGAAGAGGATGAGCCTAGTATCGCCCAGTGTATACTGGATAGCCTGTTAAAGGTGCAACCCGATCTACGTAAACCTCTCATCTCCTCGATGCTTGTCATTGGCGGTACCTCGCTCTTACCAGGCTTCCAATCAAGACTCAAACAGGAATTATTACACATTATGAGGGATCCTGCAGAGTACGAGAAGCGACGCTATGCATCATTGTTACGCCTCCAAAAATCCATTCACTTTATTGATAATGCAGAGGAACATGGGGCAGGACGTGTGTTTATGAACAACATGAGAGGATGGATTGGAGGTAAAAAGAGTTTTATTATTACTAAATATGAGCATTTCTCTAACTTGATATTTTAAAAAAAAAAAAGGTTCCTTGGTTGGTTGTCTCAAGATCTCTGGTGAAGAGATCACCAAAGAGAAATTCACTGGTAGTGTCACTGACTGGTCGGTTGGAAATTGGAACAATTCCTCTGAAACCTCTCTTGAGAGAGAAATAGCAAGTGCAACTACTGGTAACATCAGTAGCAATGTAAAATAGAAAACTATACCTCTTTATAAATAAACATGATATACTCTCTCTCTCTTTTTTCTTTTTTTTTTTTTTTTTTTAATATATATTTATTATTATATAAACGATTATAAATATATTTAATCCTTCTTTTCACCATCACCAACTGCTGCAGTATCAGGAGAAGAAGCACCAGGTTTAGATGCAACTTCTTCCTTCTTTGAAATCATATAAACAACAATGAAAAGACCAACAATCAAGATGGTAGAGAGGATAAAACTAGGAGATGTGAAACTAATATCTTAACATATTAGCCACACGAAAAGATAGATAAAATAAATAATGAACTTACCTCACACTAGGTTCATCAGTACTGACAACCTTTGGCTTGGAAGCTCCCTTTTTAATATCCACCAATTCAACCTCAAATACAAGAGTAGCGCCACCAGGAATGACATTGCCAGCACCTCGGTCACCATAACCTAAGAGAGAGAGAGAATATTAATGTATCTATACTGTACCAATCACTCAACCTCTTTATCTTACCCATATCAGGTGGAATAACAAGTTTACGTTGTTCACCAATACACATACTATAAGTTTATCTGTAAGCTAATACATCATATCATATTATCATGTATAGTTACATACTTTGTTAAACCTAAATCCCAACCCTTAATTACTCTACCAGCACCAAGCTCAAATTCAAGAGGTTGGTTACGATCCAAACTACTATCAAATTTGGCGCCAGTATCAAATAGAGTACCAGTATAGTGCATGGAGAGTGTATCACTAAGTTGTTGTAAAAATATAGATTATTATTATTTTAGTTTAAGCACGAGTCAATATATATAAATATTTGCTTTTACCCAGCACTAGAGCGTCGGGTACATTCAGCGTCAGGAATACGCTTCTTTACACCTGTATAAATGGTTTGTTGTTTAAAATGAAGGAGAGAATAGACAACTTCATAAAACACTTACCAATTTGCAATGTCTTTGGAGGTTCCTTCAAGGCAAATACAGAGGCAGCAGAACCAACAATGAGTAGAATATTTGAGAGACGCATTACTTTTTATTTTATTGTAAAGAGAGAGAGAGATTAGTCTCTTCCTGACGCGATATTTAAAAAACCGAAAGAAAAACAATATCAGCCAATCAGGATCGCCAACCTAGCACAAGGGCATTTGAAAAGTCTATTCTCTCTCACATATCGTTTTTTTATGTATGTACAAAAATAAAAAGTAGTTTTATTATACTGCGTGTGAATATAAATATATGTACAAGAATAGAATAATAAAAACAAAAAAAAAACAAAAAAAACTAAAGTGATAAATCCACGCGATGCTTCAATACAAAACAATCCACCTCTTTATCATCCACCCAACATTGATAATCAATCAATTTCAAAAATGCGCGTTCCAATTGGTTCATCTCCTCACACGAAAACAGTGTACAAATATCAGACAATCGCTTATTACTGGTAACATAGGAAGACTCCCAGGTTGTTTCACGTAAGAATTTAGAGGCTAATAGAATAGATGCAAGAAACATTCGATGCGTGGGGGTGTTTCTTACAGAATATTTTTTTGTTTTTTTTTTTTTTTTGTGTTTATATATAAACAAAAGAAAAAAAATTACCATAGCTGCCAACTGCTCCTTTTGGTAAGGCTGACTTTGCACGATTTAGATATATTAATGCAACAAGTGCGGTTCGACAGTTGATCTTTGCTTGATAGGTTATTTTCTGTATAAAATAGACTAATTCCGGCATGACGGGTGAACGACGACGTGATTTACGTGGTGGGATAATATCGCACACTGTCATTGCCATGAAATCTATATATATATATATATATATATATATAAGTATACACATTTGCGTTTATTTCTGTTTGGCTAACCTATTAAAACAGAGGGAAGTAATTGGATACGAGATGTTGCTGTTGTTGTTGTTGTTGGAGCATTGAGTTTTGAATTGTTATTGGATGAATGTATTGATCTTTGTTTGAGTATCATCATGAGAAAGAAAGAAAAGAAATAACGGAAAATTTAAAATAAAGAGAGAAAAGGTAAGTTATTTATATAATCTGTTTTTTCATGTGTTTATTGTTTACATATCCTCCTTATTGAGTGTCTATACTGACCCCAGTTTATTTTGCTTATCAAGACAGAGAGATTATGAGAAAAAAAAAAAAAAAAAGAAAAAAAGGGAGTGCTTTCTAAAAAAGAGTGTCAATTGATATTACATATTTAAAACTTGCTTTTACAGGAATACGAATAAGAGAGAGAGAATGGACTTGAATGCCAAAATGGTTTATTCACATGAAAAATATAAGCCTTAAGCTTGGTTCAATGAGCAATTCTCTTCTTCACCTCGGTTTATCCACTTTTAGTAAAACATCGTTTATAGCCTATTCCTTTATTATAACAGCGCCACAATGAGTGACAACCATATACATTGTAGACATTTAAATAAATGAAAGCCTTTCTTCATTACAAAATAGAACAAGTATTCCATTCATCATGTTCTTAGAGTACATATCAGAATTATATTCTCTATTTTTAGGACATGTATATATATATATATATATATATACTAACAAGTAATCTTCTGGGTTCAATATCTCATTCTCTGGTGGTAAAAATAAAATAGTAATTTTATTTTATTTTATTTTATTTTCAGCGATAGATGCTTTGAAAAAAGTCATTTGATCCACTTTTTCAGATATGTTTTCAATAAAACAAACTCTGCTTCTTTTTTTCTGTCAAAAACATCATTATCACAGAAACAATAAGAGTTGTATACATATATATATATATATATCAATAGTAAATAATTAAACAAGTTGTAAACAACAAGTCTAGAACATCAAGAATTGATTTAATAAGAATATATATACATTTTTTTTTATTACAATATTAAAGAGTAAAAGGTTAAATAGTAGCAAGCTCTTGTTTTTTTTTGTCACGTATCATTATTAATTCTCTGCGCAATAATAGCAGGTGCAGCAGTATGATGAGATGACACCTCTGGATCAGTAGAATAACTTCCTTTCCTCCCTGAACCTCTTATCGATAACTCTATTGACTCATGATCCCCAAAATAATGACGAGAAGAGGTTCGCGAATGAACAGATCGGATTTCCCGTAGCGATATATCACTCTCTTCATCCCTATGATGCAGCATGCGATGGAAATTATGAGGACTAGAGACACTTGCAATATCCCAGTCAGTTGGTAAATTAAATAGATTCTCTCCAGCAAGTTGGTCTCGTTTATCCTTGTGTTGGATCTGCTCTAGATGTAAAAGGGCCTCGGCTGCTGTTGCTGGATGGTGTGCATCGGGTCTTTGATCAATCAGTGCGCCACTAAAAATCAATTGGATTTCTTCAAGTGATCGACCCTAGTTTTTTTTTTATGAGTGTACGTGTTGAATTCAACTAAAACTTCTTTTTTTTTTTTACCCTTGTTTCTGGATAACAACAATGAACAACTACTGCCATAATGAAACACATGCAGCCAAAGAATAGATAGGTGCCCCACATAATGTCTCGAAACATAATTGGCGATACAAGTGAAACAAATAGATTGAAGAGGTAACTGCTTGACGTCGTAACTCCCATTGCATTGGCACGAATCATCTGAGGATAGATCTCAGCAGGGTAAATCCAGCCTACTGGCCCCCTGTGTTTTTTTTTGTCATTAAAACATTTACAAGACATACTATCTCTCCTTTTATGCTTACCAGCTTAATGCAAAAAAAGCAATAAATACACACAACAGAGCTAGAATGGCATAGCTTGATCCCACATTGGATAGTGTCGCCATATTATCACTAGAGGATCCATAGATAGCCATTCCATTGACAAAATGCTGGTCGTATATTGCTGTTACGATGGTAATGGCAATCATGCATATGCCCATTGCAATGGCACCTATGATCAAAATGGCTCGACGATCCCATTTATCAATCTTTTTTAGGGAAAAAAAAGGTTTTTTTTTTAAAAAATATATATATATATGTATATACAGGTTTGACACTCATGAAAAAAAAAAATGTAGACTTACATAGAAAAAAACAAGTATGGTTGCAACAAAGTTGACAGTTCCACCTACACCATTTCCAATAAGTGCAGAGACCACCTCTTTTAAACCCGATGTTTCCAGAATATGAGGGAGATAAAATCTATATATATATGTAAATCATATTAATACTGGAATCGCATATATATATATATATATATATATATATATATATGTAATATATTTTTCTTTACAATATCGCATTGATTCCTGATAACTGCGTAAATGTATGTATCCCCATACCCAACAATGTCCTTTTTCGGTTATTATCATTTCCCTTTTGTAACAAACTAAGAAACCGTTGTGTATATGCCATCTTGTCAAACGTCACATCCTGTACAATGCCTGTAAACTCCATCTGTACATCTACATTGGTAATATCACCGTGTGAACGTAACTGAGCAAGAATCTTTAATGCTTCGTCGTTTCTATCTTTATAAATGAGCCAACGTGGACTATATGCAAAAGTAAATTTGATGGAGGTATTTTTTTTTTGTAAGCGTTTGGTTCTTGTTATATATCCATCTCTCTCTCTCTCTTTATATTCTTTTTTTTTTTTTTTTTTTTTTTTTTTTTTTTTTTTACCTTTCAGGAATAAAATAAAGACCTACAAACATAATTGAACCAGCAACTAATTGTAAACCTATAGGTATTCTCCAAGACGCATCTGCCTGTAAATTAAAAGTACCATAACCAAACCAAAATGCTGTAAAGAATCCAAATGTAATAAATAGTTGATAAAATGCAATAAGTCGTCCACGATTATCCGGTTTTGCTACTTCACTTTGATCTGGTGCATATATACATGTGTGTGTGTGCGTATGTGTGTCAAACTTTTGTTTTGTTGTTTTTTTTTAAAAAAAAAAAAGGAGAGTCAAAACTTACATAATGGAACAAGTAAACTATAAATACTAAAGGTATATAAAATGGCATCAACATGTAGATTAAACAAAAAATAATAGAATATATATATACTTTACCCAACTGCCAACCCAGTGATAATACGACCTGCAAAGAAAGAAGGTTGATTCTGACCGACAATCTCTACGATACAACCTACTATGTGTATCACTGATGCTAAATAAAGCATCTTTTTTCTACCCAATGTATCTGCAATGAAACCTGAAGTCTAAAAAAATGAAATATACATGAATAAACTATGTGTGTATTTGTCATATTCTATATATACTTACAAAGGATGCAACAAGCGATGCAGCTAACGAGATGGGTACAACTGCAAAACTGGCAGCTGTCTCCGCCCTTAAGTTGTAATGATTTATAAATGAAGGCATCACTAAAATGGTTGTCATGACACCATTGTCATATCTAAAAATAGAAAATGATCAGCAAGGTAGGATGTTTTTTTTATGTGTGTATGTGTGTGTGTGTGTGTGTGTGTGTGTGGTAATAACTTTACCCATACTAAAATTATGTTTAAGATACATTGATTTGGTTTGTGTGAGAGATTTTTGTTTGATGTTTTATATAAATAAATAAAAATATTCCTTACCATAAACCCACCAAGTGCGACAAAGCTAAAAAAGATAAAAGAAGTCAATACACTCACAAAAAAAAAAAAGAGTCGTTTATCTAACCTGCATAAAAGATATAGCCTCAATTGAGAGCTAGCCAATATTCTCATGTAAAAACGCTGCTTGCCTTGGCAGCCACTTTGTTGTGAAACAAAAGAGTCTGCCAATAATTCGTTCTTCGATGATGGGCACTGAATCCTTGATTTTTTTTGACTATTTTGCTTTTGTTTTTATCGTGTTGAGGAAGAAAGCGAGAAGGAATGTACACAGACAATTTGTTGATTAGATTATTCACACAAGATTGAAGGATATATAAACAATGTGTCAACTTTAATCCTGGCTTATTACGAAAAATAATAAAAAGTCAAGAAGAAAAAAGGAATTTCTTTCACTCTTTTTTTTTCACAATGCCGATTTTTTTTTTTTTTTTGAAAGGAAAAAAAATTGGAGCGGCGCATTCTACTTCCAACTTACAAATGGCAAAAAAAAAAAAAAGAAAAACAATAAAAGAGAGAAAAGGCAAGGGAAAGCAAACGGTAAAAAAAAAGAGGCTTATAAAAAAGGTATAGTTTCAATTGCTTAATTTTAAAACAACAACCAATACTGCATTGATTGCTTTGTGTAAACTACATGTAATGATGACAAGCTGGCAAATCTTAAACCACGTGATAGTTGATCATTTACGAGAAGAGATGATTATTAATTTAATTATGGGTTTTCAGCAATGACCTTCTTTTCGATCATTTTCACTTGGTATCTCTCTTTTATTGGTGGAAGTGCAAAGTAAGATTGATTTCATTAATGTTGTTTTTTTATATTATAATTAACTTGATCTATCAGCAATCATTAAATTCATTATTATATAATGCAATAGTAACCAAATTACTGTCTAATATTCAAAATCATTACTCTCTTAACATCATATCTTTTCTTTTTAATATAGAAATATAAAATCGAAAGAAATAGTGCCTTTGTGGAACACGGAATCACTTTTCTATCCCTTTCTGTTTACACATGAAAACAAAAGGTGTTATTGGATGATAGAAAAAAAGCTAAAAAAAACATATGACCAAAAAAAAAAGATCACCTTCACCTGATTCGCCAAGGCTATTGATCGATGAAGAAGTGTTCATATTCTTTATTAAATATAGTTATGAAAGAAAGAAAAGGTATTACTGATAAAACGATTATCCATCTGGTATAATGCTCTTTTATTTTTTACTCTAAAAAAAAATGGTGTATCATGAGTACAAAAACAGCTGTCTTATTGTTTTCCTGAAATAAAAAATATACTTTGTAGAAAAAAAAAAAAAAAAAATTCCTTATTTTAATTTAAGGTGACTTATCTTTCTTCTCTTATCTCATTCTTGTTAATGATGCTGCGATCTTATTTTATATTTTTTCTTAAAAAAAAAGATACTGCCTCATATGAAAAGTCTCATGCTACGCTGACAGTATGCAGTTTATAATATTAGTATATCCAAAATAGCCAATGATCTGTACAAAATTGTGAGCTAATGTGCATGGAGGTGGTTGCATCCAAAGAGGGTTTAGCTTAAAACGATATTACAAGGCTTTTTTATTTTATTTTTATTTTTTTAAAAAAAAAGATGACTTGTATTTAATTGTCTAATTATCTATATTGAGATATTCTCTAATAGATACATTCAAATGAAACTAAACCGGCGCCAAGAGAGAATGTCAAGGTGTAATAAACTATATGGAACAGGTTAAAGTCTGGTATATTTCTACCAAAAACGGAATTCGTGTGAGAATCACGTACCACTTCCAGATCGATTTTATTAAATAGAATTTTTCCGTTTAATATAATCTCCGTGTTGGAATCGGATCAATTTTTTTTGCTCATTATCTGTTACACAGGTTTTCTTGAAGAAAAAACATAAGTATTTTAATCATGATGTAGTCTAGTTTTATTAAAGGAAAAGTTATATCCAAGCACTATAACACTAATCCTTATAATGATTTTATATTTAATCTATTTAATCCATTTAAACTATTTATATTCAGATATATTTAAAGTATATCGTTGTCTTCTTTTTTTTCTATTAGTCACGCTTTTTATTATTATAAAACGGATCTACGCTTATCCTTTTTGTATTTAATGTGTTTACATATATATATATTTATACTTCTATAATGAAAAAGTATGGAGTATGAGATCACTCTAGTTTAGCTTAATACAAAAAAAGGGGGGATACACTGCTAGCGGAACATTAATAGGAAGCAAAAATATTTATAAACGACAACATCATTATTTTTAATTAAACAAAAACAAACTTTCATGTATATATCAATTAATAAAAATGATATAAAAAAGTTTGACCGAAAATTCATGCACTAGAGAAACAAAAGCGTAGTAACACCCTTTCGAACGATTTCTTTTTTCATTAAAACCAAATAAACGATATTATATATTGCATATCAAATTGTAACAATAATAAAGATGCCCTCTTTTTTTTGTGTAATCCTTTTTTCCATATTATTGGAAACTTCTACTACAGAAAAACTTGCTCATTTCACGATATGAAAAGTCTAGATTGAGTCGTTCACCTGATTGATACAACTTTCTGCTACCCCTCCCCCGTCTCAAACCAAACTTTCTCAGCTTTTTTTTTTACATTAACCATGAGCTTCGCTTTTTTTAATTTATTTGTTTTAATTCATATATGAATAAAATTTGTTATATATAGATTTTTGTCAGTACAGGTTTTGCACAAAAACCAAACTTTGAGTACCAAGCCTCAATCTTTTATTTTACAAGCATCTTCTAAACATATTTACTAAAAAGCACTAAAACGCAGGTCTGATGAAAATGGAAAATTAAAAATCATTCTGATTATTTCTATCGATCATCATTTGGTGTATCCATCTTTCTTTTTTTAAAATTTTCTGACATTCACAGCTTCTGGGATACATGTATAAATCACAAAATAAATCAACAAACAATTATATTGATAAATATGTTCTTATTTTCAACGGTAAAAATCGAACATTGAGATACATTTACCTTTCCTTTTTTTTAAAAAACAAAACAAAAATAAAACATTAGGAACGCAAGTGAATGGCAAACAATATAACAACGCGAAAGCGAAGGATGATAAAACAAATCAAAAAGATTTTAATCTCGATTTAACTTTGACCCGTACGGAATGCCCTAAAGTGCTAACTACATGTCTGACATATGCTAAAGGGTAATACTTGGTTTAAAGTTAGGATACTTTTTTTTTAAAAAAAAATGATACAGTAAATATAATTAAACTGCAAATAAAAAATAAAAAAAGACTGACGTATTATATACTTATAATTATGCAAGACGCAAGGCAATGCAAAATATCCTTTTCGTTTGAATGTATCTACTTTTTTTTATAAGAAAAATATATCGATATCATCACCGAAAAGTGATTAAAACAAAAAAAAAACAGTAAGCTTAATTTTAAGAGGAGTTTTTTTTTTATTCCTAAACTTAAAAAAGCTTGTGAGATCTACTTTGGTGGGACATCCCCTTTGTCACGAGGATACGGATGGAGTAAAACGAGTTTGAATTGACGTCGCTTTTATTTTTATTGCCAATCCTTATTTAGATGGAATAGAAAGCCTTATCTGTTTTCGGGAAACTTCTTTTATTTAATGTATAGAACACTTTTTTTTTCATATCCTCTTTCTTTTGTGTCCATCACTTTTTTAATTTTTCTTTTTTTTTTTTTAATTATATCACGGACATTGTAAAAAAAAGACATTTTTATATTGTGCTTTTGATATAACAGTTATATGTTTTAAATATAAAAGAAAAAAAATATAAAAAACAATCATGCTTCAAACACTATCAGTATCTAGACAAGAAGAAAAGTCTTCAACAGGTAAAACAACCTCTCTTCTTTTTTTTTTTTTTTTACAAACGTGTGAGATAATTTCTTTTCATGTTGAATACATATACAATTAAAATAAATGATAAACACAAATTCTAAACAACAAACAATAGTGGGACTTCCTTCCGTTGTCCTTAGTCATCTTTCATTAGAACAATACATACCCATTTTCCAAAATGCCGGAATAGATTTACAAAAGTTTATTGATATGACAGACCAAAGAGACTTTATTACAATTGGTCTACAAGATCCTGGTGATCTTGATTTGCTAACACTATGCGCAAAAGCTTTACGGGCCCATATTGCACAGAAAAAGCAGCAACAGAATGACATCAAACTTGATGATGATATGATGGATAATAAAATAAATACATCAACGTTCCGAAAAAATAGCAGCGATAGTGGATGTAGTACTACGATAGACCCATGTATAATAAACAATGACACCCGCATAAGCACACCTCTTACACCACCACCGCCCTTCACTGCCTCATCTAGTTCTTTATCAATAGCGAAAGAAAGTCCAATCTTATCCTCAGACATGATTAGACAGCACAGCCAGCCTATTCTGCGAGTAATCAACGCATTTGACCGCTACGACGAAACCTCTACTTCCGATATTATTGTTCATGACGACAATCATATGGAAATCCTAGACGATCATTCACCACCACCACCCTACCCCGTTGTCATACCCTCCATACAAACAAATACGCCATCAGGCGCTATGGTCCTTACCGGTGCACCAGGCACTGTGATCCCTCGATATAGAGGGCATCAACGAGGTGTATCTGGTAGCAGACCTTTGTCTATGCCTGTCTACCTCCCATCCTCTCCACCTCCCGATACTATGATGGATGCTGCATTGATGACAGTCGTTGCTCAACGGCAGAAGAGGTCCGAGCGATGCAGATCAATGATGATCCTGCCTCGTGAGGAGGAAGGGAATGAGGAGCTTCCGCCTTATTCCTGTACCGTCTTTAAAATGGGCTATGTTTATGTTAAAAGAGAGTTTGAGTCACCTGGTGTTAGAAGCAAATGGCGAACATGGAGGTATATATTTTATATATTTGAAAGAAAAAACATTTATAAAATAAAAATAATAATATTAACTAATATATTGCTCATCATAGAAAACTATATGTAGAACTTTGGGGAACAGTGCTTCGAGTTTATAGAGCACCCCCTGACCATGACGACAAAAAATCAAATAACGAATTGTACTGGCCTTTACGAGTACCCTACAAGTACTGGAATAAATACTATTACACACCCATCTTTACCTTCTCGCTTGCAGGCGCTGATGCCACCCGTGCACTAGACTACTTTAGGCGTCCAAATGCTCTTCGATTAAGTATACAACAAGGACCACAGTTATTACTAAGATTACCATCACATGTCGAAATGATATCATGGATAGAGCATCTTCAAGCAGGTAAATAAAATAAACAAATGAAAAGGAAATTCTATATTCGTTTCTCGTTTTTATTAAGTCATCCGTAGCTATTAACATCTCACTTGATTTGGAACAACGTCCAATGCCAAAATTCATTACCTTACCAACCCGAGCTCTTGCATCAGGAACTCTCGATCCAAGATCTATTGAATTAGAAAGAGCACGTGAACAAAGAAGAAGAGACCAGCGTGAAGTTCTGATATAATTCTTTGAGAAAAAAAAAAAAAAGTTCCCCATCGTTCACTTAAACAGCCTCATTTTGTATACTATTATATTATATATATATTTATTTTAATAGTAAATAAGTTATCCTTATGCGAAAATATAAACGATAAGATCAGATAATGAAAATTTATTCTCTGCTTAACACAATTGTGATACTGCTCTTAATATATATAAATTCTATAGTTCTTGTTCTTTTTTTCAAAATAAGTTCAAACCTTATTGTCGTTCGTTTCATTTCTTCATATTTTCTATACTTTATTTTATTTTCTCCTTACCAAAGTCTATGGTTTTCACTTTTCATTATTAGCGATAATTATCGTCGTAATTAATAAAAGATTTATTCTCTCTCTGTATAATCCTATTAGCTCATATACAAAACTTTAACCAAACCAAAAAAAAAAAAACGTTAAAAAAAATATATTTTTTTTTTAATGTTAAAAAGTATCGCGCACTAAAGGATCAATGCGCGAACCCCCCTCCCCCAAAAAAAAGCACTAAAAAAATTTGTTTTTTTTTTTTTTTTTCTCTTATTTTTTTATCCTTTTGTGATCAACAATAACATTAAGTAACGTCAAAATACTAACATTAAAAAAAAAAAATACTAGAGTTGTTGTCAAGTTAGTCAAATTGTTTATCAAAAAAAAAAAAAAAAAAAAAAAAAAAAAAAAAAAAAAAAAAAGAAAATTTTTTTGCTAAAACTAAACGTTTTTTTTTTTTTTTTCCGCCTGAGAACAGCGCAAAAGTTCAAAAAAATGATCATTTTTTTATCTGTGCACAGTATCATTTAATAAAATAAAAAAATTAACGTTTTTTTTATTGCCTTCGGACTAGGTTACTGACATGTTTAATATTGTTTATAGGGATTAATATAATGTTTTCCTTTAAATTTCCCTTTTTTTTGCTTTTTCCTCTTTACTTAGCTTCGATACACTTAACACACATTTCACTATTTTTTTCCCCCTCACTATCCCTACCTAAAAATTTTTTCTTGTACATTTTCTCCTTCCTAATTAATTATTAAATACGGAATCAACGCCGTCGGAAGAAGAAACCACGTCGGAAGAAACATCCTCGTCGGAAGAAACGTCCTCGCCGGAAGAACCACCGTCGCCGGAAGAACCGCCCTCGCCGGAAGAAACGTCCCCGGAATTGTGGTCGGAAAAGTCAACAGAAGAAGAACCCTCGCCGGAAGAACCGTCCCCGTCGGAAGAACCAACACCTCCGTCGCCGGAAGAAACGTCCTCGTCGGAAGAACCGTCACCACCTTCGTCGGAAGAACCCACGTCGGAAGAACCGCCCTCGTCGGAAGAATCATCCCCGTCGGAAGAAGAACCGTCGTTGGAAGAATTGCCCGAAGAACCGAAGTCGGAAAAGCCGGAACAAGTTAAACTGCCATGGCCTTTCTGGAAAATTTTCATTACACCAATCTAGTTATAAAGTTTTATATGTGTATATAGATAAAGGAGAAGGAGGGTAATGTGGGGAGGAGAGGGAAAAAAACTTCTCTTTTTTTTTTACATCGAAGTTTTTTATAAAGCAGAAAGAAAATAATTCACTTTCTGACTCAGCGCAATAAGCATAGTTTCCAAAAAAAAATCCGACCACGTAAAGGGGGGGGGAGAGAATAGAGCAGTACAAAGGTAGATTTTGTGTGATTTTATTTGACTTTAAATGGAAATCCTTCTCGTTTCTAGAGGAACCACACTGGTGCGAACTATCGTCGTCGCTAAACTCTTAGTTTCACTCTAGGTCGTCATTGGAACATCAACCGGTTCTACATGAAGAATTCTCGCCCAGACCTTCTTGGGAACGCAAGGAAGTTCCGATTCTACCGTCGATTTTTTTATCACTAGTCAGTCAGTAGTAAAATATAATCAACTATCACTAACACAATAACCACAAACCATATAAATGGAAACTAGTATCGAAGTATGATTTTTCGTCTGTCCACTATATATTTCAACTATATAAATTTCTATTATTTTTATTTATTCATTTCGAGAAAGTAGTTCGCTCACATTATACACATAATAGAATGTCACCCCACAAGCCGGAAGAACCGCCCTCACCACCATCACCACCGAAAGAACCAACATCGTCGCCACCGGTAAAAATAATATATTATTAATTGACAAATTTTTCTATATTTCTCTTTTCTCTTTTTTTTTTTTTCCCTCCAGTTTTTTACTAATGGGAAAATATAACGTTATAACCTTACTACGAAAACTGGTTACTTTACTAAGCGAACTAAAAAAAAAAAAACCCAAGAGAGTGAAGCCTTTTAGTGGCGCAAGGAAAAAAAAAAAAAACCTTTTGCTTTTTTTTTTGATATATAAGCTTTTTCAATATATATGAAACTGAGGGATTTTATCTTTTTTGAACGTGAGATAGAACGACAAGAAAGAAAACAGGACATATATGATAAAACAAAAATTTCGTGTCTTATCAAGAAAGTGATTAGAGGAAAAGATTTTTAAGAAGAAATAGGAAAGGGGAAAAGAATGAAGAATGAAGAAAAGTAAAAAAAAAAAAAAAAAAAAAAAAAAAAAAAAAAAAAAAAAAAATTTTTTTTTTTTTTGTTAAGAAATTATGATAATCTTGAGAAAGAGAAAAAATTTTTTTCATTTTATATATTGTTACTCTTTTTTTGGTAAGAAAAAAAGGAAAAAAAATAATGAAATGTAAAGAAATTATTGTCTTTTTTTGTTTACCTTTTTTCCCTTTTATTCTTACGTATGCATTATTACTACCATA